>JACXGJ010000943.1:0-99342 GCA_016801105.1 Esox niger | reverse complement strand
TTGGGGAACCTACTTATGTTGAATGTTTGTGCACGTAGTTGTGGTTTATTTTGGTTGTTAGCCGTAGGCTATAGTTCACCCAGTCATTGTGTCTGTTTTGAGTTTGTTCTTCTGTTTCTTTTGATTAAAACATGGATTATTTCTACACCAACCGTTCTGCTTCTGCTCTTCTGTCCTCGAACACCGGACACTATGACAGCTTTTGTGAAATGTGGTTAAAAATAGAATTGTTTTACATAAGAAATAAGAAAATCTGTATAAAATTTACAGTGGATTGCATAAGTAATTATGCGCCTAACACATTTTAAAATGTTCGTGCCAACAAAGTGTGATTGACATTGACTAAAAAACGAATGAATTAATACATTTAAGGACCACATCTGGCAGAGATGTGTCTCCTTGGGTCATTCTCTAAAGATGTACACACATAAAGTGTGCAATAGTTATGCCTTCTGAAATTATTAGGTATTTTTAATTATTATTCTGCTTTTGTAAAATGTTGTTAAAAATGTAATAATTTTTATTTACATAAGAAATAATAAAATCAGTTAAAAATGTACAGTGGATTGCATAAATAATTATGCGCCTAACACATTTTAAACATTTTTGGACCAAATCTGGCAGAGATGTGCCTACTTGAGTAATTCTCTAAAGATGTACACACAAAGTGTGCAATATGTATGCTTTCTGAAATTCTTCAAACAATTTTCAAGTCAAACTGCAACATGGCAACTGAAAACTCATTCATGTATTCATTAGGATTTGTATGCTTTAGGTATTTTGGTGATATTTTTTCAGTTGTTTTGGTCAGTGATTTTCAATTCCGCTCCTGGAGGCACCCACCCTGCATGCTTTTGTTCTCTCTCTGCCCAAACATACCTCATCAAGGACTTGATAATGAGCTGATCATTTGAATCAGGTGTAATAGAGCAGGGCATGGTGCCTCCAGGAGCATGGTTAAAAAATACTGGTTTCAGTCATACGTACAGATTCACTACAGTGGTGTTGATCCATACTCACTTTTCTCCCATCATAAAAATGTAACTATATTGCAGATTTAAAATCACCAATAGCCTCATGATTGCATCTCTGAGCTGTTTTATTCCTGTCCTGCAGCTCCATTCAGAAGGATAACTGTATCGTTGATGTGTCTGTGGAGTTTAATCCATCCTTCACAGCATAATTATTCATTTGACCATGCCTAAAGAGGTAATAAATCTCTGATTTGTTATTGTTACCCTTTTTCAGAAGACCTAAAAAAAATCTGCCACGTCTTCATATTTGAAACTGTGTACATTCACTACTTCACTGAAGAACCTTATTTGATGTTTTACAGTTATTTATATTTGGATGCAATTTCAACACAATTTCCAAAATGTTGTCTCTTTATGCCACCACAATGGATCTGAAATGAAACAACCTAGATGCAATTGAAGTGCAGAATTTCAGCTTTAATTCTAAGAGATAAACAAAATTATTGTGAGAAACGTTTAGGAATTGCAACCATTCTCATACACAGTCCCCTTATATTAGGGCCTCAAATGTAATTGGACAAATTAACACAATCAGAAATAAAATGTTCATGTTTGATACTCTGTCAAGAATCCCTTTCAGGCAGTGACTGCTTGAAGCCTGGAATGCATGGACCTCACCAGACGCTGGGCTTCCTTCGGTGTGATGCTTTACCTGGCCTTTACTGCAGCTGACTTCAGTTGTTGTTTGTTTGTGGGTCTTTCTGGCTTAAGTTGTCTTCAGCAAATGAAATGCCAGCTTGATTAGGTTGAGATCAGGTGATTGACTCTGCCATTGCAGGATATTCCACTTCTTTGACTTTAACTCATGGGTTGCTTTCAGAGTATGTTTTGGGTCATTGTCCATCTGTGAAGTGAAGTGCCATCCAATCAACTTCGCAGAATTTAGCTGAATCTGAGCAGACAATATATCCCTATACACTTCCGAATTCATCCAGCTGCTTCTGACTTCTATCACATCATAAATACACACTAGTGACCCAGTGCCATTGGAAACCATGCATGGCCATGCCATCACACTGCCTCCACCATGTTTTACAGATGATATGGTATGCTACGGGTCATGAGCCATTTCAAGCCTTATCCATGCTTTTTTCTTCTCATCTTTCTGGTACAGGTTGATCTTAATTTCATCTGTCCAAAGAATGCTGTTCTACAACAGGGCTGGCTTTTGTAATGTTTTCTGGCAACATCTATTCGGGCCTTTCTATTCTTGAAGTTTATGTATGGTTTGCACCTTGTGGTGAACCCTCTGAATTTGTACTCATGAAGTCTTCTCTTCATGGTTGACTTGGATAATGATATGTCTACCTCCGGGAGAGTGTTCTTCACTTTGCTGGATGTTGTAAAGTTGTTTTTCTTTACTATGCAAAGGATCCTACAATTATCCACCACATCCGTGGATTTTCAGGCATTTTTGTGTTGCAGAGCTCACCAGATATTTTGTTCTCAGAATATACCAAACTATTGATTTGGCCACTCCAAATTATTCTAAATACAAATTATTTCACAGAGTTGCATATTTGTCACACTGAATGCTTTTATATATTCATACAAAATGTAAAATAAGACTTAGAGAACCAGAGTAAACAACTCAGCGTTTCTATTATAATTGTATTTTCTGCAGGAGGGAGCTGAATGTCCGTAGTTCCCAGCGACAGCCCCAAAACCTGAAGGATCTGGAGAAGGTCTGTATGGAGGAGTGGGCCAAAATCCCTGCTGCAATGCGTGCAAACCTGGTCAAAAACGACCAGAAACGTACTATCTCTGTAATTGCAAACAACGGTTTCTGTACCAAATATCATGTTCTGCTTTTCTGATGTATCAAATACTTATGTCATGCAATAAAATGCAAATTCATTATTTAAAAATCATGCAATGTGATTTTCTGGATTTCTTAGATTCCGTCTCTCACATTTGAAGTTTACCTATGGTAAAAATTACAGACCTCTACATGCTTTGTGAGTAGGAAAACCTGCAAAATCAGCAGTGTATCAAATACTTGTTCTCCCCACTGTATATAGAGAGGCAAGTTTTAAAAAAACTGCTGTTGCTTGCTCATTTTATTTTTCTACCTGCTTGGTTTGTGTACTGCTGACCTCAAACATTCACACCAGGAATATCATCAGAAAAGATGAGAAATACCAAGCAATACATACGTTTACCAGATCAGCTGACTTGGTTTCAAATTTGTTGCTCTTGCTCCATTTTTCTTCCGATCATTCCCTCCTAACCAATGGTCTCCATCACTGCAGTTACAATACAGTTACTGAAAAGTTTTTTAAATGTTCTCATAGCCAGAAATTTTACAGCCTTGTCGCATATTTGATATTTGGGACCTATTTTCGATTGTTTTGTAGACTGGACTATGATTTCATTTTTAAAAGAAAACAAATGTGCTGTTTGATAGCACAATACGGCAGGACAGAAAGGTAAAGATGAATTCATTAACTGGATGAGAAAGTTCATCCTCCATCTACTGATAAATACCAGAAAAACAAGCATAATTTCCTAATGTTGTTTGACGACAAACCAAACCAAATGATGTTCAGACAACTGCGTAACATAAAAAAATTGTAAGATATATAGAAACAGTACTGTGACTGGGGACATACACAGATCAGCGATAACATTATGACCACTGACCGGTCAATGGGTGGGATATATTAGGCAGCAAGTTAACTTTTTTTCCTCAAAGTTGATGTGTAAGAAGCAGGGAAAAAGGGCAAGCGTAAGGATCTGCGCAACTTCAACATGGGCCAAATTGTGATGGCTTGATGAAATGGTCAGAGCATCTCCAAACCTGCAGCCCTTGTGGGGTGCTCCCGGTTTGCAGTGGTCAGTACCTATAAAAAGTGGTCCAAGGAAGGAAAAGCGGTAAAGTTGTTGAATTGGCCTTGTCAGCTTCAGTCCATGTGATATCCATTAACAAAATGTATGCAACCAGAAGTCAGGGGAGAGCCATCTTTATTCAGCATGAAACAATGATCTTAACCTTCCATAGTTTTTTCCTTTTACTCTCTCCAATGAATACAGAATGAACACATCCTTCATACCAGAAAACAAGGGAGGCGGCCAATGGTAATAACCAGCCGTTACACAGTCAAATACCCTCCAATAAGAAAGGTTTATCTTACAAAAGACCCTTGAATGGTATGTTCCAACGTATGGTCAATAGTCCTATCCATCAAGCCTATAACAGTCACATGGGCAACTCCTAGCAAGATGTATGGACCTGACATGTGGGGCCCATCAGTATCAGGCAACACGTCCTATCTATGGTCCTTTGTTCAGAGACAGTCAGCACAACTGTATTGTTTCTCAAGCCTCTTCCTCTCAGTCCCCCCTTCAACCATGTATTAATTAATCATTACATGTTGATAAAACTAGAAAAATGTAAGTACAATCCAATTCCTAATGAACTGAAAAGATCCAAACTGTCACAAGGCTGGTGGCAGGATACACAGGCGCAGAGACGTACAGGCGGTGATAATACATGTTTAATGAAAACAACGAAACAAAACAATAGCAGCTCCTGTGACTTTGGGTCAAGTGAAACAAATTACTTCAAACCAAAATGATCCACACTAAGTTTGGGGAAACACTCAACATAAATGGGTTCCCCAATTGGAGGCAACGATATACACCTACCTCCAATTGGGGAGACCCAATCACATAGACATGCCTAGAGGTATCTTCCTTTGTCCCATCCTGAATATGGCCCCAGCCCAGTGCAGAGATGGCTAGGGGCACAGCCAGGACGTGACACAAACACTTCTGTAAAAAAACAATACGGAAAAATAATAAAAATGATTATCTGGCCTGTGGCTTTATTATTCCTTAAATGAAATGAAAATAAGATGCAGTGGACACAGCTTGCCCTGACTCATAGCACTGTATGGCATTGCAATCGTTGTGACCATCCTGATCAATCTTTACCATACACATCAAATCCTAGCCTAATATCAGTCTAAACTGTGTCCAACAGAAACAGACTTAACATGACATAGTCATGAAATGCATTGTTCATTCCCAATAAACCATTTAAACAATGACAGAAACTCTAGAGAAGCCATACTTCCCTCTCTAGGAAATCGTCAAGTGTTATACCTTCAGTGATGCATCAGATGCTAAAGAGCAGCAGTATAAAAAAAAAGATGGTCGGGCCCATTAATGAACTAAATGATCACTTCTAGGCGCAGTTAAAGTGCAACCCGTATGCTCTGAGGGGAACTCTTCTTCTCTCACTAATAAAAAGAAATACCTGAGATATGATTGGCCGCTGTGGCCATGGGGACAGGCCTGAACGTGTGACATTCATTAGTCTCCCCCGACTGTACTTATCATTAATGGTGGGCCATAGGGAAATGTTCTGAGGATGGTGGAATAAGAAGAGCAAATCACTGCTGTTTATTGCTTTATGAATAAATCGTAATCCCAATGACTACGAATGCATGCGTTCTGTCACATCCTCAGTCTCACCAGTCAAGGTTGTACTTGATGCCAACGCTGTCATTAAATGTGCACAGTTGTAGTGATAAACTCCACATACTTCATCAAATGTACATTAGAATCAGTTAGCAGATGCTCTTAGAGTGACTTACAAGAGAGTTTTGAACGAGCCCCTGTGGGAATGGAACAGCAGCCCAGGCATTGACAGTGCTATGCGTTGCTAAGCCACACAAAACTGAACTGTATTGATGCAGGGACAACAGCTATGAGGGAGTGTTCGTAATTCATGCGGGGAGGTGGGGTCCAACTCAAGGTGTCATTCAAATATAATTGGACCATTGCTTATCATAAAAAGATTGCCAAATGACCCTTCCTTTATACAGTAAAAATATATTACACACCCTCACCCCTCATAAAACTCCCCCCAAAATAATTATTGCAATTACAAGCAACTAACGAGTGCAGTTAGATTGCTGGAATTATAAGTGAAGTGGATAAACACGTGCATGTAGTCTACATGAGACTTCTGAACTGGCAGTCAGAAATAAGTGTTTGCACACTTGGTACCTTTGAGACATAATTTATGAGTTATTCAGTGCACCTATAATTCTGGGTGCAATGTGAACTCAGGCCCCTCAAATGAGCTCTGAGCGCTAGTTAAACTGAGAAGTGGTCTGAGTTTGGTTTACTTACAGTCCAATGTCCTGGTTTCCACAACAATAATTGACCCTGCATATGTTGTTCACTTTATGTGCAGGTAGACTATGAACACATTGGTTAATATTTAATCTTAAAAATGAACTGAATACACTGATGAGCCACAATATTATGACCACCTTCCTAATATGATGTTGGTCCTCTATGTGCCACTAAAACAGCGCTGACCCGCCCAAGCATATACTCTACAAGACCCCAGAAGGGTTTCCTGTGGTATCTGGCACCTTCAAGTTGCGAGGTGAAGCTATCGTGGATCGGACTTCTTTGTCCAGCAAATCCCAGAGATGCAAATCTGGGTGGTTTAAAGGGCAGGGCAACATGCAGTCAGGGTAATGACTTCCATTAAGGGGTGTACCTGGTCTGCAACAAGGTTTAAGTACAGTGGGTGGCACGTCAAATTGATGTCCACATGAATGCCTGGACCCAGTGTTTCCCCAGCAGAACATTGCCCAGATTATCACAACCCCCCACACGGCTGTCCACGTGATGTAAAAGAAACCAGGACTCATCAGACTAGGCACCCTTCTTCCACTGCTCTAAGGTCCAGTTCCGACGCTTGCGTGCCCATTGTAGGCGCTGACCCTGTCACTGGTTTGTGTTTTGTCCCTCCTTCGTACAACTGTTGGAAGCTACTCACCACTACTGACCGGAAGCATCCCACAAGTCAAATGCTCAGACACAGTTGTCTGGCTATAACAATTTGGCCGTGTCAAAGTCGTTTTGCTCTTCCTCCCCATTTCTGCGGCATCCAACAAGCTGACTACCATCTAATCTAACCAGATCTTCACATCTGCCTTTGTTAGATGATCAACAGTATTTACTTCACCTGTGAGTGGTCATAATGTTTTGGCATTATGACCACATCCAAGCATATACCTGAATTTAAAGCATTTGCTTAGAAAATGTAAGGCGTTATGGCCCTAGACAGGCTTTAATGACCTGGCTCATCCTGCACTGTGCATTTACCCAGAGGGCAATGAGTAAATGTTGGAAAACATTTTGGTACCTTACTAAATAGAAGTTGAGTGAAAAGGCAAGGGCAGTGTTTAGTTAATTAGGACAACTATTGGCTATAGCACAGCTATAGCTACTCTTCCTTGGATCCACATAAAACATGAGTTATGGAATCAGTGAAATATGTTGTGTCGTGTCTAGTGGGGTATATACATATATTATATAATGATGATAAGGTGTTTTTCACCAATTTCTTGGGAAGACAAAAGAACATTGTTCATTTCTTCAACTGTCAACGGCGTTTGTGGTTGAAGACAAGGTTTGCTGTTTTGTGCCATTTATGGATTTCTGTTTTTTTTCCTTGGTCCAATTGACCATATTATCAGAGCGTAATCAAGATGGGAGAAGACCATGGTGTGAAACAGAAGTGTAATCCATCTAATAGTCAAATTCTGAAAAAATTTATATAACAAATATACAGTAAATTTAGCAAATTCATTTCACGATAACTATCAGAACTAACTACTGGGTGTGGACTCAAATGCACAACTCAGGAAGCAGGACCTACCATTCTGGTGTTTAATAGAATCGAGTAATCGAGCAGTCAAGCAAGAATCAAGCAGTCAAAACAGGCAGGGATTCGGTACATAGGTGATCTCAACGGAGGTACAGGCAGGATTTGGATTCACAGGTGATCTCAGCAGAGGTACAGGCAGGGTTTGGATTCACAGGTGATCTCAGCAGAGGTACAGGCAGGCGATGAGAACGAGAGTAGATAAATAAGCAGGGGTCTGATACACGGGTGATCTCTGTGAAGGTACAGTCAGACGATGCACAGGAGAGTAGAGTAGGTAAACAGGCAGGAGTTTGGTACATGGGAAAAACTGGACACTGGGAAAGCAAAAAAACGAGAACGTGGGAATAACTTGGAAGAGCACACAAGATGAACTGAAAACTGGAGCAAACAGAGAAGATAGGTCAAGTAGGCAGGGATAACGATGGGGTGGGAGACACCTGGTGGGGGTGAGACAAGACAACACAGATCAACCGAATCAAGTTGAGGGTTTGACAATTCCTTTAATATTATATAGCTTTATCAACCTGGTCAGTGGGCACGACTCCAGAAGAGACTTAGTTCCTAGAGAGTCTTTTGAAACAAAACTAAAACTCCCAGGTGATCGACTATTCAGAGCTAGTCTAAGAAGGACCATTGTATTCTTCTTTCTTATATCAGCTTTTCCTATATTCAAATGGATTTATATTAATAATCTGTGATTATTCTAATAATCTTATATGTGGATTGACCTGTTGTATAGTAATGACTGTAAATGTGGATATGTCCCCTTACAACCCATTATAGTCTTCACGGATCCTTCCGAACAGTAATTAAACATGCTGAGACTAACTGGGTTGAGGACCGAGGAGACTCTGGGCCCATGTCATCTGCCTCTCTCCCTGCCAATGAGAACAGTTCCAAGTGTTATGTCGCATACTGTTAGATACGGATAACTGAACTGACTGGTCGTCAATGGTGGTGCCAAACCCTAATACACACCGGATGATTAAGAGGTGGGTGACGTGCTGAGGTCTCACTGTGGATTTCCCCTCCCTGGGCTTTGAGTCAAGCCCGACACTTTATTGATCTCTCTCTCGTCTAATCAGCAGCCCTGTCACGTTATAACAAAGGTAGCTGAGACAAAATGAAAGCAATTTACTTCAATATCAATCTCCCCCCCACACACACTTCGTGGTCACTGGATAAATGTTTACAAAACTTGAAAAGATGTTAATGTTATTAAATTTTTCAGGCAAAACATTGTTAAGATATTCCTACGTAGTCAGTAATCATACTTTCCATGTAGTAATAAAGATGTTTCCTGACTTCTTCAACTCATTTAAGTTTTCAGGTGACCATACACAATGCAGTGGAAGATACAGGTTTGAGTCATCAGGCAGAAGGTGTGCCAGTTGAGGAACCTCCTTTCTTGGAACCAAGAAAACTGCGGAGGGATTCCCACGCCGCTCAGAAACATCTCTCTATTACCATTTAGATTGTGCACCCAGCCCGCGGGCAGCACAAATGAATAATTGAATTTTCACCCCCAACTCCGCCCCACCCACCCACCCCAGAAATCAAGTCCTGACCAGAGACAGACCTGTCTCCCCATTTCCACATTGGCCTGTTAAGTTTTCCAGGGCCATCCTTCTAGTCTACAGGCAGCTTAAATAATAATCAGGAGTCAATGCTTGGACTAAATAGGCTCTTATTTATCATCCCATCACCTCTGCAGCCATATTTCATTCCAAATGAAGAGGCGCTTTGCAAATCAATGGACATTCCCTCCCAACTGACTTGGGCAGATGGTTTCACATCATTCTAAGGCTGCTTAGCGTAATAGTGTTATGTTACTAATCGTACATGGTATAGATCTGTAGAGGGGCCAACTGCAATGGCAGTGCACATTATCTCTAGCACTTACTTCAACTGTAGACTACATGGTAACTCAGAGGGACAGCTCAGTTTAAACTGTGTTTGTTTATTTGGAGTGCAGTTCTACAACAAGGTACCACTCAAAAGGGCTGACTGTGGGAAGACAAATTATATTCTGGAAAGAAAAATGTAATGGTTTGCTTCCTATTTTGGAGCTTTTTAGTGAGGAGATAATTTTATTACAGCACTCAGTCTTTTTGTGTAGGAGTCTATTAGCATGGCATGTCTTGATGTGACAATATTTGCCCACTCATCATTGCAAAAGTGCTCCAAATCTATCAGATTGCGAGGACATCTCCTGTGCACCGCCCTCTTCAGATCATCCCACAGATGTTCAATTGGATTCTGGTCTGGACTCTGGCAGGGCCATTCCAAAACGTTCTTCTGGTTAAGCCTTGCTTTTGTGGATTTGGATGTGTGCCTTGGGTCGTTTTCATGCTGAAAGGTGAACTTCCTCCTCATCTTCATCTTTCTAATGGACGCTTGAAGATTTTGTAACAAAATGTCCTGGTATTTGGAAGTATTCATAATACCATATAGCATGATGTCGCCACCAAAATGCTTCACTGTGGGTATGGTGATCATTTTTATTTATTTTTTTCAACCTAGGTTTCATCAGACCATAACACATTATCCCACATGCTTTTGGGAAACTTAACTTCAGCCGGGATTGGATGTTTTTCTTTGTAAGAAAAGGCTTCCGTCTTGCCACCCTACCCCATTGCCCATTCATATGAATACGGGAGATTGTTGTCACATGTAGCACACAGCCCGTACTTGCCAGAAATTCATGCAGCTCCTCTAATGTTGCTATAGGCCTCTTGGAAGCCTCCCTGACCTGTTTTCTTCTCGTCTTTTCATACATTTTGGAGGGACGTTCAGTTCTTGGTAATGTCTCTGTTGTGCCATATTTTCTCCACTTGATGATGATTGTCTTCACTGGGTTCCATGGTGTATCTATACTTTGGAAATTATTTTGTACCTTTTTCCTGACTAATATCTTTCAACAATGAGATCCATCTGATGCTTTGGAAGCTCTCTGCAGACCATGGCTTTTTATCTGAGATGCAACTAAGAAAATGAACAGCTGAACTTTATTTGTGATTAATCAGAGTTACTTTAAATGATGGTAGGTGTTTAATGACTTATTTTTAACATGAGTTTGAATGTGATTGGTTTTTGTATTCTGAACACAGCCACATCTACAGTTATAAGAGGGTGTGCACACTTATGCAACCAGATTATTGAAGATTTCATTTAGTTTTACAATATAATTTTTCACATTATAGACACATTAAAAGTGGAAAAGGTTCTGACATGATTTAGCTTTGTCTCATTCTTTTACATTACAAGAACCTGGCATTCTAACAGGGGTGTTTAGACTTTAAATCCACTGTATGTAGCAATCAGTGACTCAGGGAAGGCCAGTCTGGTCTATTTTACTTACATATGTGTGTAAATGTGTAAGTTAACGTGCCACAACATGTGTTTTGGTTCTAGTAAGTTTGCGAGCCTAATGTCACAAGCCATAGGAGCCTACAACAATGCCATAAAAGGCTGCTTCTCATCAGTCAAGTATGGAAGTAATTTCATTGAATCCAGGACTCAGGGATGGCAAGTATGGTCACTTCAACTTAAATTAATTGAAAATATAAAACTGAAACTAATTGATTTCATAATCCCTCCCATTTATGAGAACAACATCCTCATCCAGAGTAGCCACACATAATTTATTTGGTATACATAAAAAAATATTTACCAATTTTAGCTGATAGAATCTGACCGCAATTGTATCTCAAACAGGTAATTTTTTAATGTTTCTCAAGCATTGGTACTCCTTATGTAACAGGTCAATTTGTCTTTCCAGCTCCACTGACTTACTGTGTTCGTTTCTAACCTTTTGGAACTTTATCTTGCAGCCTCGAGTGCTTTAAAAGTTTCCCTTGGTAAAGATGGGTAGGTCTCTGTGTTAGTTTCCATATTTCAAAGAAACACTGGTTTTGTGAGGGTCTGACTTTAAGAGAGAATGAGCGCTGGGTGTGATCTGAGATTACCATGTTGTGGTGCTTCACATTACAAGCACGAGGGAGTATGTGGTATTGAGCAAAAACAATCCAATTTGGGAGTAAATATTATGTACGTCTGGGTGAGACCCTCTACACGTCAGACATACAATTATAAAGGAACTAATTAATGTTAGAAATAGGAGCAAGATCAGATTTTCAATGTTTGGACCATAGATATTGACTATAGTAATTAGAGTAAATTGGCTCCCCTGTACTACGATCAGATAGCGACCATCTCCATCAGCAATAGTGGTTCTGTGTTAGAAAGGGATCTTCATAACAGAATCACCACAGCACTCACCATGGTGGATAAAATAATGATAGACTTGGTACATAAGTGAAAACAGAACACTGTTTAAGTCATCTAAACAAAACATGATGCAATCCTCTCAATTGAGTCATTGTAACAATCAGTTAATCCGAGAGCAAACAATGCAAGACAAGTGTTTCAAAATGACTAGAAATGCTGATGGTAATCTAGTTCAGTTTATTACACCTTTTTTAGATTTGGCAAAACGTTTACTGCACCTTACCAGTCAAAACTTACCAAACTTTTCCATAATTGCTATCCAATTATAAAAACATATGATCAATGAGGACATCATTAATGCAAACAAAAGAAACCTTCATTGAAACATGTTTTCATGTATGTAAAAGAAAGCCCTAATAAAAAAAGGTACCAAAGTGATAAAAAACTGTAAGTACATTACATTTTTATGCAGGTGGAAACAACATTGAAAAGCAGTCGCTATGCAACAGAGAAAAGGGTGAATGGTTTGACCTACAAGGCAATAACCTCTCCTTCTGGATAGGTAAGCGAAAACCTCAGGAAGTAAGCTGACATTGCATCAATTCCAACACTAAATCTCTCAGCACAACATTCCTTTTTTCCAGTGGCATCCTGAGTCCCCCTCTGTCATACACTCCATCATTAATAATATTGTGAAAATGTGGACCATGCATCCCATTCATCACAGGCTAAAGAACACTAAAACATGCTCTGTTTAGTGCCCCCCCTTCTCCAGATGGAAAAAGTGTGTTCCCTGTGCACGCTGCCTTTGGCTCTCTCAAACGCCCCCACTCGTTTCTCACCCACGGGAGCCGTGTCTCCTTGGACTTCAGGTTCAAAGAGCAAATGCAGTGAGACTACCGTGGAAATAATAAAGTAAGTGAGGTGAAAGCCTTGAGTTTGATAAAAGCTACAGGGTCCTTTGGTCATGCATGGCTTTGTGTGTTGCCTGGCTTAATGCAAACCGACGGCGGAGAGAAGCTAAGGAGTAAGAACTTGAGGACATTCAGAGGGCATCGCGCCACCCCTCTCAAGGAAAATGAATTGGTGCACAGAAATGGCTTAAGTTGCTGCTGTCGCTGTTTTCTAACAGGCTGAGTAGACAATAAACGCACACAGCTCAAATGCTATTATAAATTACTGCATCAAGATAACAACACGATGAAATGTTTGCATGCATTGTCAATTATAAGTTAATGGTCACAAATACTTCTCTTCATGGGTGGTTTATACATTGTCCCTAGTTCTGCCTTACATTGTAATAAAGCTAAACTTGCTGGTTTTAAACTGGTTGTCAAGGAAAATGTGGTGCACTGCTCCTATTGCTGTTTCCTATTCCGTTAAATTTTAAGTCCATCCTCTTCTCTGTGACCTGGACTCGATAAGTGGTCAAGGATGTTTCACTTAGCAGGCTACTGGAATAGTAAACTCCTCTTCCCAATAGCCAACATTCATGACTTATATTAATGTGTATCCTTCATTATACTCTGTTAAAGACATCTTGATTATCGAAGAGTTTAATTATTACATTGGAGCATCCGGAGCATGTGGCTATTTCTTCATTTTATAAAATGCATCCTCTCAGACAGGCACAATTAAAATGTACAATAAAAAACAATAGTTACCAAAATGAATGTATCCAAAATAAAATACAAGAAAACTTTAAACACTGGAATAAAATGCGTTGACCAGCTTATCCAATACTGCTATCAGACACAGACCCAAACTAGACGCTGATGGAGGAGATGAGGAAGACTTTATAATAGATGTGTAGAGCTGGGTCACGATAGACTGCAAGACTGTTCTATATTTTTTTCAGTATGTGACAGGTTATATATTTTTTTCATACATCCTGTACCAGATGGATGGAAGGAGGTACAGGAGGAGTAAAGCAGATGAGTGAGAGAATGCATTCCTGCGGCGCTCCAGTGCTGATGGATTCTGTGTCAGAAATGAGCATGTGTTCTGTTTTGTTGGTCAGAAAGTCAGTGATCCACTGACAGATGGAGTTGGACATGTTGCCAGAATGTGTGTGCTGTTGTTCTGGGATGATGACTTTGTCATCAAACAAACAGTATACTGGCATACATCATGCTTGCTGGTTAATGTATAGGCTGACTTTCGCATTTATAACCATGCCTTGTCATCCATTCTTTCAGAACTTTATGTTTTTCTAATACCATAAAACACAGACAATCCCCCCACCTTCCTTCCACCCCCAGACATAACTCCCATCAGGGAGTTTTGAATGCCAGAAGCCCTGCATAATGCTACTTGCTATCAAAGTAACAAGCACTGCGTAGCTTCTCTTGAGGCCATTCCCGAAAGTATTAAATAAAGCTTCATATTATATTGTGTCTCAATTGTTCATTCAGTTTAGCCTTAAACTAGATAAAACTGCTGTTTCATTATTTTTAGTTGTCCACACTATCTCTTGCAATAACAAATCATTGGGCTTATATCTATTAGTTTTAAAGCTGTGTTTGTGTGAAACCACTATAATTGTGTCACATTGAACCTTTTGGCAGTTAATAAACAGGAATACCTAAAATACAGTTTTTGTGGAATTATTCAACTACTTTATGTAGGCACACCAAAATTAGTTCAGGAGCACACATTGGTTAAAGAAATAACATCAGTCAAATGTAAACCTAATATCTCAAAAGAGGGCCAGACCAGGAATGCATTGCCATTTTAGCCTTCATTCTATAAGCATTAATTAAATATTACTTCAACATGTGAGTCAATTAGTGTCTACACATTTTTAAGTAAAACACAATTTGATTAGCAAACTTTACAATAGTTGTAAATAAGGTTTGATGAAGACTTATAATTGCACATCCATGCGCACTGTTCCTACCTAGCAGCGAAGCTCTCAAACACATCCTCCCAATCATTCTTATAATGAACAACAATATTTACCTTTCTCAATTACATAAATAAAGTGCTACATGTATCTGTTATTATTGCTGAGAAGTAGGAATTGGCTTGATCTGACCTGTCTGCTTTCTTTGAGCTGTGGCTTCAGTTGTCCTCACACATTGAATTGCCAACCGGTCTAACGCTGCACCCAGCGCTTAAAATTCCCCACTGTGTTTTGGTTTAAGACTAAACATCTTTCAAATAATCTGCTTGCTTTTTAGTACACAAACAGAATAAAACAGCTTTATCTTCAAAAAAGGGACCAGTAGATGAGTATCTTTTGATCATTGTTTGTCTCCATCAGGTTACATTAAGTGGTGACTAGATGCCTTCTGTCAACGGCTACTGCTAATTTTTATAAAAGGTTCAATTGTAATTTGTCAATGGTACTGAAAGCGTCACAGAGAGGAACTGAAAGCCTCAAAATGTAAAAAAGTAACAAAGAATATAATCAAATTTGGATTTACAAGGTTTGTATCTCACAGCAATGGAAAGTTTACAAGGAGTCTAAATGGTAAGTTAACAAGAATTTTAAACGATTACCCCTTCCTTTTCGCCCTATACTGTACAACATACTCTATGTAAGGTCCCACAGTTAAGTGTTGCGATTCAAATAAATATTCTACTACTACAGCTTCTTCAGGAAAGGCAGTGATTGTAGCTAGAGTTAGAGTAACCTTGCTCTAGTTTGTAAATACGCTGAGGATGATGTATTAAACCACAGACACATCAGAAAACTGTTGTCCTTGTGACCGGAATTCACCATTTTAAATTTGCAACAGAATTTTGGTAGATAGCTGTGAATGCATCAACCAAAAAACTGTAATGAATCCATAATAATGACCCAAATCGCAGAATGAAAAGAATACAATGAGAAAGACAAAACGTTTTCCTCTGCATGCATCAAGGCACGTAATACTGAAGACAAACATCTAAGTAAGATATTTTTGGGATCTGTTCGGGGTCACTGTCATGTCCTGGCACGGCAGACCTGAGAAGCAGGGACCTAATTAGGGACAGTGATAAGGAACACAAGTGAAGGCAATTGCAAACAACAGGTGTCCTTGCACCAAATGAGGGCAAGAGGTCACTGGGTCTCAGGCTGAATCTCAAATCACATATTACATACTACATACTGCAAGTACGTACTTCACGGGGATGACAATGTACATACTGTTTAGTATATAATTAGCTAGTATTCCAATATTTGGAATGATTGGGACTACGCTCTGGTCATAGAACTGCGTCTAATTAGATCGTTTTGTTTCACATTAATATCATGACAGGTTTGAATGTAGTAAGACACCATTAAGCATTGTGTTAAATGGACAACGTTTTTTATGAATAGTATACTTCCACCACAAATAGCATCTTGGAACTGCATGGCTTTTGCCACTGGCGGTTTTAATAGCTTCCAAGCCAGTAATGCTAGTATCTTACTACTTGGAATAGTCATAAGAATTGAACCCATCCTAGGAAGACTGAGGACGAACTTCACTCGCCCACAACAATGTTACTCTTTGTTTCATATGTGAATGACATTAATGCAATAACTATCAATAGGTGATGACCACTGACTTTTTGTCAATTGAAAAGATTAGAGAACCATTGCAAACCCCTCCTCTTTCGCTGCACAAGAGACTGTGGTCTATATTACCCATAGTGGACCATATGGGACCTTTTGTCATACTATTTTCAGCATTCTATGGTTTGCAATATCCTAATCTTCTGGCACACTACATATTATGCAGAGTATGCAATTTGAGATTCAGCCTCACTGGCATGGAGAAAACATGACACTTATGCTTTCAGATGTAACAGCTTCTCTTGTTGCCACCCTCCAATACAGGCCAGTTTTATGTAGAGAACTTGATATGATTTGGAGTGGAGTGCACCAACACTCAACTCCCAACCACTGAACTCTGTAGCTCCTTCAAAGTGATTGCGGGTGTCTCTGTGGCTACTTTCACAAGTATTCTTATTTCAGCTATTAGTCTTGAGAGAGACTTCTTGACAGTACCTTGGCGGTGTGATGCCGCTTCCTTATCCTGATTATTGATCCAAAAATGCTCACTGTGATATTGAAAACAATAAAAAATGTGGTTGTAATTTTTTTCTAATATATGCATTAGTATTGCATAATTTTGAACTGCTGTAAAGTGTTCTTTGTTTTTCATTTTCATTCAGATTCACAGGTTGACTAATGAACCTTTAGTAGTGGGTTTTAATTTAGGAAATGTGAAATCAACTTTAATGTTGTACAGGTAGAGGCCAATGGTAAGGTAATAGTGTCATTGCTTTACAAATGTCTTCCATCTTTGCAAACTGGGAGCTCCCACAGCACAAGGGATACATATGCAAAAAAAATTATTTGATTTTTATTGTCTTACAAATATTTCCCAACTTGAAACCAATATCACCATACAATTTTTAATTTGGTCAAATAAGAAAATTCAGGGTTTTGAATACTTTTGCAAGGCACTGAACTTTCTCAAATCCAGCTGGGATCGTTTGAACTGCCTTGCCAGTCACAAAAAAGGTTGGTTTTGAATCATAATGTTGGGTTTTTCTCTTGAGCTAGGCACTTACCTGAAATTATTGCTTTAAGTTGCTCTTTGAATGAATCCATTGTGATATGTTTTTTTTAAATGAATATATATATTAATGATATACACCCTTGAATATTTTTGTTAATTTTTTTGCAGTGGCTGCTGTATTTTTTACATGATATATAAGCTCTGTGTTGTCTGTGGTTATGTTATAGCACTGATGGGTGCAAAATATAATTATACAATCGACAGTGCCTCTTGAATGACAACTAGATGGATTAGAACAAACTGAAGCTCCATGTCGAAAATCCCTGGAGCGTGAACGGGTTCTAAAATCGGGGACTGGGTGCGGCAGAGGGGTGAAGATTACAACGGGAAAGACAGGATTTGTGGCTCATCCTATGTAGTGTTGGAAGCAGAATGGTTGCCAGTGGGTTGTCAGGTCAAAGCCTTTAAATGAAATGTGATGCACGTCTGTACCTCTGTGGATTAAAGCCCTGTGCTTCAATTGCTATGCATTATTACTTTGGTATGTAATTCGTAACATAACAAGACTTTGAAGATCAATAGAGAAAGTCAATGATTATTTACATGGTGAAGAAATAACTTTAATGTAAAGTAACAAATAATTTAGATGTTTTAATACAGATCATTCAGATTATATTAATTAATCAAGGGCTGATAGGCTTTTAGATTCATGTTGATGAGTTTCATCTCATTAGTGGACAATGGATTTTCACTCTTAAACAGTGGCATAGTTCACTAATTCTCGGTTTGCTTCACAAATAAACCTAAATTAATTGGTATCCGGTAGTGACTAGAAGGAATATGTCATTATCAATAAAACATTACAGAATGTTCAATTTGCCTGCATTTGGCAAAGAGCTCCCATATCTAACTTTTAAATTAAATGTTAAAACAATTTCATGTATTATTACCTTCCGAAGAGCATTGTTAGAGCTAAACCTTGTAAATTATTCCAAGCATAAAAAGAACATGTCTACTCTGACTCATAAAGTAACTTAATTCCAATGTTCACTGACATCTACTATATACAGGACCAAATATGAACCAATAATCTAGTGCTGGGCCAATACAATGATTTAATGTAACATAGCGATTCATTTTTTCACAATATTGTATCAATATTCGGATCTCTAGAATCACAGTTTATTTATTTATTATGCTGTCTCCAGCTGTCTTTTAAAGTAGCGGTCACCTGGACCGGCGTGTTTAACAGCTTTGTATATATAAAAAAATCTACCTGATAAAAGCCTTTTACTGTATTCCCATTGATGACATCTTGAATAAGAAACCAGAAAAGGGTATGCTGTCATTTGACAATTATTTTGTTTTATTTATGTCATTGCTCAAAATGCTAGCGCCAAAGCGGCCACGCCAAAGTGGCCACAACCTTTAAAGTTAGAAGAGATTATTTCTGTTTGGTGATACGAAAAACCTCAGTGAAAGCAATAATGACGTTGAGGTAAGAAATATAAACTGTGGCTATAAGTTTTGTGTTGTCCATACTTTATGCTGTGAAATGTTGGTAATTTCTTTTATATGACAAGAGCAACCCTGTCGTGATAACTAGATAAACAAGCACTTCAGCTGTGGAGCTCAAATCGTTGCTTGCTCAGTCGTGTAATGGAAAGCGTTGCAGTAGCCGGTTGACTAGTTCAGGGTTTTTCAACCCTGCTCCTGAAGGCACACTGTCCTGCATGTTTTAGATCTCTCCTTGCCCAAAAAAATATTATGTTATTCCAAGTTGCATTAATGTGTGGTAAAATTAAAGAAGAGTACTTGCTCTTTAAAACATAGGTTTCGTTTTTTGTGCTATATCTGTTCGTTTGAAATGTGTGAGAAAATATGAATAATTTGGAGAATTTTCAGTAATCAACAGCAGCATTCTAGAGTTCTGTTGGGGTCTATAGGGTTGCATTTAGAAGTAATTTCAAATGGAGTGGTTCTTTTTATATTAGAGGTAGCTCATGGGGGTTAGCTAAAGATGGTCCTTTTAGGTATATAGCCTATTATTATTTGAGAAAGCACTTCAGTAAATATCGTGATTCAATTGTAAAAGCATGATGAATCGTGATGTATTGAATCGTGACGTGTGTATCGATATATATATTATATCACAACATACTTCTTTAATGTACTTGTCTAATTTAGTTGCAACATAAAGTTCTTTCAAAACATGAAAATAAACCTAGTTCAGCTGACCCGCGATTAAAACGGATGAATGATGCTGCACTCCCTGGATTCGAACCAGAGACTCCTATAGTTACTTTCGTAACTCCAGTCCTATGAGTGGAGCATCGCCCATAGGGGCTTCGCTGCTATTGGTATATCCCTCTGCCCAACAAGCAAAAGAAAATTCAAAATATACAACACCGACTTGCTCATAGACATCGCCTACGGCTATAAAGGCAAGTCTCATACCCCGCCTCAGTCTCCCGATATACCTTTCTTCATGAGAAAAGCAACCAGGGACCGGCCAGGGCATGAACCCTATGGGCGACGCTCCACTCATAGAACTGGAGTTACGAAAGTAAATATCATTCTACTCCGTGAAGCTTTGCCCATAGTGGCTTTGCTCCTATTGGTTTAGGGCAAAGCGAGCAAGTCCACGATTTACTCCATGCCGGTTACCAACCTCACCCATTAGGCAAGTGTCCAACAGAGCAGCTCAGGCGCGGGACACTTCCCGTGTCCCCGAGCCACATCCGTCCCGCTCAACCAGCGCCATGTACATTTGTGCACCAACACCCAGTCCACAAACAAATGCACACACTGCACCAACCCTTCTGGTACCGCCTCAGTCAGTATGAACACTGTATATATCACAGTCTGTATCAACACTGAATCGGAGCATCCAAGGCCAGTCCAAAAAACATGCCGAGACACATGCTCGGCGCACAATTAGACGTTCAAGCATCAAAAACTGTGAGTGTCCAACCAGTAACCTGACCAGGCGTACCGTGACCCTAGGCGGAGCCATGTGCATGATCCGTCCTACACGTCCTGTGTACAACACTCACACTCCCAGCCTCAGCCACGCTGAGCACAGAGCGAGCCAAAGTCCCCGCAGCCATATCACGCAAGAAAAAATGGACAAATGGCGAGGGTGTCCCCCACAATGTTGCAGCACAAATGTCTTCCACTCCCATGCCCCTGAACAAGGCGGCCGAGGCCGCAACCCCATGCGTGGAGTGCGCCCCAAACCCCCTATGCATAGGTGCGCCACGTGAAACGTATGCGAGATCAATCGCGTCACACAACCAATGAGACAGGCGTTGTTTCAATAACGGCTGGCTTACCTTATGGCCACTGTAACACACAACGAGCTGGGGCGCGGTCCGTATCGCGGCGGTGCGCTGCAAACTCCCCTTTCTTGCACCAGCGTGGGGAGGTGGAGAAAATGTCCACAGCACCATCTTCATGGAACGAAACAACGCTTTGATCACTTTGGGCGGAAAAGCCGGGTTAGGAAATAACACCGCCCTACTGCCATCACCATTGATGGCGAGGCAGCCAGGCTGCGTCGACAGCGCACAAAGGTCACTGACCGGCTTAGCAGATGTCAGGGCCAATAAGTGTGCCGTCTTGAGTGACAACGACCTCAACGGTATCTGCATGATGGGTTTGAATGGCGTGTCACACAACGCCTTCAGAACCAAAGCCAGATCCCACTGCGGCAACGTCTGCCGGACCACCAGCCGTATACGGCGGGACCTGGCCAAAAAACATTTCACCAGTGGGTGACTAAAAACAAACTCCATCGAACCCCCCCATGACACTGTGGAAGATGGAAAATGTTCGTGATTTATTCAAATAAAGAACTTCTCAGTCGTTCGTATAACGGTTGATTATTTCAAGTTTAATTGTGTGGATCCACGGGAACAGCCATCCCAACATTACAAAACATTGTGACGATTACGCCACCTACTGCTCATCCTCCCCCTGCAGGAGTCTAGGTCATAGTTAACAGACCTCCTAACCTGAGCTACCCCTGGTCTCTGTCCTACCCGAATGGGAGAAACAGAGGAGACACAGGCAACTTCACCTTGGAGCCATCTGTACAGGGCCATAGATAAGATTTTTATAGGTTTTAGGCCTGGCTCCTTCAGTCCAGGCCATAACAACTCCTAAGAACAGGGCATGCTGACCTAGGTCTCCTTTTCTACATGGCAACCATGATCAGTCTAAAGCAAAATATAGGCTAAACAGTCCATTTATTACAGTGAATTAGCAGAATAATGGATAAATCAGGATATGGTAATAAATTAATCCTTAACAGCACGCTGAGATCACACATGCATACCCCTTGTGCATGCCAGGAGTCCTTTGCTGATCAAATAGACACTGCAGGAAGGACAAGACACTGCCTATGTTGCTTCAAAGGGGGTCAAACCCCGTGTCACCAGTGGGCAAAGATCCTCCACCTACTAGTATAACCCGCTGAGGTAGAAGCCGCCCTTGCGCCATGAATGGTCGCAACAACCTCCTTGGTCAAACTCTGTCGCAACAGCTTGGCCCTCTCACGAGCCAGGCCCGCAATGGCTGACCCAACAAAGGGAACGCCCCGATCGAGCCGTTCGCCTGAAACAAGGGCACCCGGACGAAAGGGGGCGATCATAATGAGCGACGGCCCCTCCAACCATACCCGAGACATGACAGGGAGAATGCACTGAAGAGGAGGAATTGTGTACAGCAGGACTCCTTGCCATGCCTGATGCGTCCATGCCCACGGTGGCCTGTCCCGTACACGGAGCGAAAACCACAGTGGGCAGTGCGTATCCTCTCGGGATGCCAACAGATCCACCTGAGCCTTCCCGAAACGTCTCCAGACCTTGACTACAATGTCGGGGTGAAGACGCCACTCGTTGTCCCAAGGACCCCCCAGAGACAACAAATCCATGCCCACATTGGGCTCTCCGGGAATGTGCCATGGCCTGCCTGTTTACGTACGCGACCGCTGTACAACTGTCTGACCACACCAACACATCCCGACACTGCAGGGCCGATGCGAAGTGCATCAGCACGCACCTGATTGTGTCCAATTCCAGCCAGTTGATGTGACGCTCTGACGGAGACCTTACCCGCTGACCGAATACGACTGGCACGTCCGGCCCCAGCCTGTCAGAGCCGCATCTGTGAAGACCAGAACCCGTACCAACACACTGCCCATGGGCACTCCACGTCGCAGTGAGCGCGGATCTCTCCAGTATTCCTGATCTGACTCGAGAGAGCTCAGAACCCTGACCAACCATTGTCGAGGCCGCACCGGATCCAACCAAAGCCATGCAAACCAGTCCTGAAGACCCCTTATGCGCAGAAGGCCCAGAGGCACCACCGTGTGGGCTGAAGACATCAGCCCCAGCAGCGACATGATCGAGAACACCAACACCGTCCGCAACAGCCGGACATGGTCCAGGGCCAGCAGAGTAGTCGCTCTCCGTGCCTCTGACACCCGCGCCCTCATATCCACTGTGGACAACAGGAGCCCCAGAAAAACCACCAGTTGGCTGGGCAGCGGCACACTTTTCTCCCAGATCACTGCAAATCCTAAGCGAGTGAGCTGACTCACCAACTGGAAAGCGTGAACCCGGGCCTGTTCTGCCGAGTGTGCCAACACCAACAGGTCGTTCAGGTAGGCAAAAACACTGACCCCTTGACTCCTCAGCGGTCCCAACGTCGCCTCCAGGCACTGAAAGTGCACAGGGCCAACGCGTACCGAAACGGCACCCGTATGCCTGACTCTGAAACGCAAACCGCAGGAACATCCTGTGGCACGGCAGGATCGGGACATGAAAGTAAACATCCTTCAGGTCTATGCTGAAGCAAATGCACACACTCCAGAAGACGCTTCGTCGTGAGTATGCGAAACGGATGCTTTGGGCGCTGGATGGACGCTGGGATTAGCCCACATGCATTGAACTATTAAAACTTGGACTCTTAATATGTTCACCCGGCACAGCCAGAAGAGGACTGGTCACCCCTCAGAGCCTGGTTCCTCTCTAGGTTTCTTCCTAAATTTCGGCTCTCATAGGGAGTTTTTCCTAGCCACTGAAGTTCAACACTACTGTTGTTTGCTCCTTGGGGTTTAAGGTCGGGTGTTTTGTGAAAGCACTTTGCAACAACTGCTGATGTAAAAAGGGCTTTATAAAATAAATTTGATTGATTGATTGGGTCCACCGAAGCTCCTGCCGCCCTGGCCTGGCGCTGTTTGTGGCACCGGCGAAGTTGACCCCCAGGCTTCCGAGACCCCGAAGCCTCAGGAGGACCAGGCGGTCCCGAGGAGGAGGCAGGAACTGGCAACAGCGGACCAAGCCTGCTAGAATGTCGACCCCCTCCTCATGCGCAGGCACCGGCATGGGGATACCCAACCGCCGTGCTGCAACTGAGAGGACGGTGAAGAACTGGTCCTTCACTGCCAGGGGGTCAACGCCCACCTCCCTCCTGCAAGCCAAAATGCTCCACATCTGTTCAGCCGAACAGGGAAGGGCAGTTCTGGAAGTGGGCGGTGCCGTAGCCGGTCCGGTCACATCTCTCTCAGTCCCAGCCTCCCCAAGGGAGTCTCCCCCAAGAGGAGAGAAAGGACGTCATCGAGAGGAACCTCCTCAGCGAAGTACACAAACCGCTCAATTCTCACCTGTAACGTGAGAATAGCGCAGGCGGCGCACACGGCTCTATAATAGCACCGACAGCTGTGTCGAGCTCATTGCACCGGCACACAGTCAATGTTGAATAGCCAACCACTACGATATGTGAACTACGAGGAAATCAAAAGCATTCTCTGAATCTCAAATTGCATACTGCTTACTACAAGTGCGTACTTCGCAAATGATGGTGAAGTATGTACTGTTTTGTATATAGTAAGCTAGTATGCCAGTATTGGGATGGATTGCAACGTAATACCTCTTCAGAAAATTGCATCTCGATATTAGATCATTTTGACCAAGTTTGAATATTTAGCTAGACAACATTAACCATTGTGTTAAACTGACTAACATTTCTAATCAAGATTACTTCCACCACAAATAGCATACATGAACTGTATGGCTTTTGCCACTGGCCATTTTAACAGCTTATTATCTAGTTATAGGCCTACTAGTATCTACTTACTACTTGGAATAGTCATAAGAATTGATTGAGCAATTTCTAGCAAGCCCTGAACGTAAACTTTACACTGCCAAAGCTATTTCATTTGATTGCACAACATTAATTTTTCGTTCATTTTTGAATGACACTGACTCAATAGCTATTAATATAGATGACGATAACTGTCAGGAATGCAAGTCGGAACCCAAGCATGTATTGGAAGTGCGAGGGGTAAGTGACAAGCAGAGTAATCGGGGTTAGGCAGAGGATTGGTACACAGACAGGTGGCGGAGGTACTAACCGGTGGCAGAGTAGTCGTGGACGGGCTGGAGGTCGGTTCACGAGCGGACAGCAGAAGTACAGACAGGTAGCAGGCAGAGCAGTCGGTGATGGGCAGGAGGTCGGTACACAGGCTGTCAGCAGAAGTACAGGCAGGTAGCAGGCAGAGTTGTTGGAGACGGGCAGAAGGTCGGTACACGAGAGAGTCGAATAAACGGGGAAGAGCTTGCTAACAGCACAGAGGCGCATGCGAATGAAGACCATGATCCGTCAGGGAATAGTTGACAGGGGTCCATAGAAATACTGTTAGTGAGGAGGCGAGTGGAAACAGGTGTGTGATAGTTGATTGGGTACAGATGTGGGAGTGGATGATGGTGTACAGGTGCACAATCCCAGCTCAGGGAGGCGGGGACGTGACAGTACCCCCCCGCCGACGGACACCTCCAGGCGGACCAACTGGGGCGCCTGGAGACTAGCATCCAGGATCTGGCGACAGGGAACCCAGCAGTGCTCTTTGGGACCGTAACTTTCCCAATCTACCAGGTATTGGAGACTGTGACCCTGGTGCCGGGAGTCCAGGATGCGCCAAACGGTGTAGGCAGGCGCCCCGTCAATAATTCGAGGAGATGGTAAGGGCGATGAGACTGTCCAGGCTATCCTGGACTCCTTGACAGAGGTCGGTCATTCTGTCAAGGAGTCCAGGGAGTCCAAGGAGGGAGATGGAGGCAGGGGTGCAGGGAAAAACGTTTAATGGGTCAAAAAGGGAAACAAAAGCGAATGCCGTGCACTACAAAAAACAGAAACAAACTAGAACTAGACGTAAAGGCAAACAGCTAACATCAGACATGAAACATGAAACATGAAACATCAGACAGCAAACAAAGACCGACAAGGGCAGGGAGAAAATGGCCGAACTAAATACACTGACTAACAAAAAGAACAGAAACAGGTGGGGGCAAAACACTTGTTAAGTAACATAGTGGTTAGCAAAGCGGTCTCATGTCTGGTCTCCTCACAGGCAAAGCGAAGAGGGCATTATGAACTATTCCACCTTCACAAAAACGTTGCGGGATAAAACCTTCCGTATCTTCATTATGGTAAGTCTGAAATGAAACACTTTACTGTTATATTGCGACTTTTTCTGCTGGATTTTCAAAGTATGCATCCATGCATGCGTTTTGGGTCAGGATAGAAAAAATTCACATATGCACAGACCCAAGATCCAAGTTGGATGAGAAGTGTGAAAAATAAAGTTGCTTAGTCCCAATGCTTGGGAGTAAAGCTTGTCACAATGTTCTGCTCTATGTTGTGATGAAACAGGGCTGTAGATATGACAACACAAGGAATGATGGAAAGGGGGAAATAATAGAGGGAAAAGTAAATAAATATCACAATAAAAAAAATAACACAACACAAAGGAGACAATTCAGACAATTCACATTTTTGTATTGGTTTGCTATGGACACTATTGGTTTGCTGTACAAGTATGAGAAGGATTTCCATTGTTTTCAGGGATCTTGAGTGACATTCTGAGCTAATCCAATTCTGTTTGCATGTTTTCTTATTGTTTCTTAACAATGCCTGTGAACCCCAAATGGAAATATGGGTGCTGCAAATGTAAGCCTGTGTGATGAAAGTTGTTTTTTTGCCCATAGTAATAAATAAGCAATACAGAGGAGGCATAAGGAGGAAAAGTAACTAGTGGTGATGGGAGACAGAGGGAAGAAGAGTGAAGGAGAGAAATGAGGGAGATGAGAGAGAGAAGAGCAGGAGGGACAATGGAGGAAGGGATGACGAGAGACAAAACCACTGAACAGGATGACAGACTGGGCCATCTTTTGGGAGTCCCTGAAGTGCATCAGTATTTGACTACCTACACCACAGGTGAATACCATTGCACAGTGGGCCAGTATGTCGATATGGACCTACAACCCAGGAGTGACAAGAAGTAGCTTCTTGCTAAATGATGTGTGCTTCTGTTGATACTCTGGTTGGACAGTTGACGATAAACGTATAAATGTAGATGACGAATAACGTATATATGTAGACATTTTAGCTCATATTTAATATCATTTTAATTTGTTTTAATAATTGTTTTATGAATCGTTTGTATATGCATTGCAGGATAGCTGTGTGTGCGACTGTGTGAGGGAAGGTGTGTAGGTGTGTGTGCTTGGGTGGGTGTGTTAAGAGAGAACTCTGCCCCAAAAAATTAAGGGAACACGTTATCATCACAGTATAACAGAAACATTTTACTTCAGGAATATCAATCAGTCCAGTAAGGAACCATAAGAGATTTTGAATCAATGTCACCTGTTTGGTGCAAATGAAAGTGACATCAGGTGCACTGGAGAGGCACCTCCAGAAAGGGAATGGTTTTGCAGGTGGTGGCCACAGACAATTGCTCTGTCCTTATCCTTCCTCACTGATTATTCTCTGGTTTTGCATTTTGCTAGTGTCCTTGTTACTACTGGTAGTATGAGTCAGTACCAGCAACCCATTCAGGTTGCACAGGAAGTCCAGTTTTCTAGGATGGCACATCCATACAGAACGCCACAAGAAGGTTCTCTATGTCCCAGTACATTTGCAAATACATGAAGGAGATTCCAGGAGATGGGCTGTTACACAGAGAGCTGGACAGGGCCATAGAAGAGCATCAATCCAGTGGCAGGACCAGTATCTGCTGCTTTGTGTGAGGAGGAACAGAAGGAACACTGCCCAACAAAATTACCTCCAGCAGGCTACTGATGTGCATTTTTCTGAAAACAGATTCCATGAGGATGGCATAAGGACCCGATGTTCTTCAAGTGTAAGGTGACCAGTTGTCTGAAATGAAAACCGGGGACATTTCCAGTTTGGCGGGCAATATATCATTAAAGCATCTGATATTATAAAAAAATGGAACACAAAAGTGGGACAATTCAGGTTCCATGTATTTAGTCTAACAGGCACATTGTGATAGACAGAGAAAACAACTATATTACAGAAACACCACAGACAAGTCAGAACTGTGCAATCTGAAAAAACGTTTAGTGGTCCTTGTGTATCTTGGCAGAATAAGAGCAGAAGAAAACATGAGCAAAATTGAAAACAGCAACAATATACATTTTCTTCTATTTCAATACTTCTCTACTTTTGTTCACTCATCTTCTCTTTCTTCCTTATTTTTTACCTGTCCACCTCAACATCTACACTCGCCTCACTTCACTCATTTTACTCCCTCTACACTCTCTTTTTTCCATGCCAATCTTTAATAATAAATAGTACACAAATAGATAAAATACTTTGATTGACAGATTCCCATTGCATGCCTCATTTTTGTATTTTATCTCAAAAACATTGTTTGTAATAATAAATTGGCAGGCTCTGCCATAATATGTTTACTTATCCTCCTCAATCTCCTTCAATCTTCTTCCTATCTTCTTGTCTTCCTTCTCTCCTTCCTCTCCACTCTCTAACAGCAAATATTATGCTATTGTTATCTTTGAAAATTTCTAAATATATTTTCACAATATTTATTATGTCAAAGCATTAAAATTTGAATCTACAAATAAATATTCTCATAAACTATTGTGCATTAATTTAATATGACCATATTTTAGGAATAGCCTGTCCACTGCATGTGTTATATGTGAATATTATTTTACCTAGACAGTAGCTGGCCAACCTCTATATAGCTAAAGTTAGCTAGAATAATCTATTTTAAATCTTAAAGAGCAGATCACCTTTCTATTTAATAATAATGACTTGTGACATTGTAACATTACTAGCTATTATTTGAAATGATTGAAACCTGTCTCGAAAAGACGTTTGTGTTGACAGTGTGGATTCACTTGACACATGCTAGCTTCTGGCCAAGTTTCCCACAGCAGTTTTCTAAAAAAATAACGTGAGCAAGTAATTAGCAGAAGAGTGAATGAAGCTACTATTTCAAGCAGATGAATGTTATGCTGCCTGCTACATCGACCGGTATGGCGTAGACGGGTACACCATATCGGTCCCCAGAAGGAAACCCAGTCTAAAAAAAATACAACTGACTTTAACTAATTGCAACTGCAGCCAATGCACTCAGAGCTGTAGAGGAACCAAGTGGATGCTTCCCAGACATGCCCTTTATGCAGAGTCCATCCCCTGACCACCTCTCTAAGGTTAACCCAAGACCATCCTCTTGAATGGTTCTGCCATTCTGGTGCCAGATTGAGTAAACCTTTGAGTCAGTTGAGTGGGAGCTGCCCTCCCATAGGGCTTGTGTGGAGATGTATGGTTTTATCATTACAAAGAATGTAGGTATGGGCAGTTCCCATTTATTGTCTGGGAAGTACTGTAGTCTTGTAATGGATGTAAGCTTCAACTGGAAGCCAGTGGTGTGCTGAGGAGCAGAGTGACATGGGAAGACATTGAGAGGTTTAACACCAGGAGAACGACAGCATATTGGATAAGGGTTTGATGGTACCAATAGGGAGACCTACCATTAGTAAATCCCAGTAGTCCAGACGTGAGATGACTAGTGCTTTATTTAGTATTTGTACCACTTCCTATATTAGGCAAAGTCAAACATTATGAATTTGGTAGAGAATACACCTGAAAGAGTGAATCATTGCCTTTATGTTCAACACTGACCTGTTGATTGTGACAAAGAGGTATTGGATTGGACATGCTTTTTCCTGGAGGAGGAGCTCTGCCTTTTCGTGATGGAGCTTGAGGTGGTGGGCTGACTCTAGGCAAGCAAAAATGATTCTGGCCACCTGGGTAGATGCAGTAAAATACTCCTCTACCTCTATGTTGTATCAAAACACATGTAATAAAATATGTGTACATAGCAAACAAGATAAAGACAATATACAGGGTTCAATATGGGAATCTTTCCTATATCAATGAGGTGTGAAACAGGTTATGCTCATTAGTTGGATCCCTACACATTTTGACACTGGAATGCCTCCCCTAAAATGTTTCCTCAGAAGCTTGTGTGCATCACAGAGGAAAACATGGATTATCTCTAAAACACACTTTGTTTGGTCCTACGAGTATTGTTATGTTGTGAATAATGAGTGGGTTAAGGTCACACGTGAAAAGAAATGACACTTGTTTTGTAGAGTCTCTTCTTTCAGAATAATGCAATTTGGTTCACATGGTTGAAATAAAATCTTTCAGGAACATTTCTCACTGATTAAACATTTCACCCAGCACCGCCTCTTTAAAGCACTGCATGAATGATTGAAGTTGGCATTTCCAAGTTGTTCAATCAAATTCACTCAAATATATTTTATTCATGTGTCTCTCAGGACTATTGTTATTTTAGTTCTGTTTTACTTTTGAAATTTGTTTAAATTTCTGACGAATTTCCCTCTACCTTAAAGTGCATTTGTTTGTAAGATTCATAGATATACTGTTTGTTATCTCATTTTGAAGTCGTTCTCAATCTCATTGGGAATAATCAAATGTGACTCACAAATATTCACATCACTGACAATCACATTATTGCAATGACTGAAATATTATGCAGAGTAAATTATGCAGAGTAAAAAGTCTTAGTAGTAAGTTATAATATTTGCTGTATTTATAAATGATACATTTTGGATCTACACAAACATTAAATTCTACAGCATAAAAACAGTAATGTAAATTCCTATACTATCAAATATACTGTCTAATCTATTTGAGCACTTAATGGCTAATGAACAAGAGCATCCATGCATGGGTTAAGGTGAAATGTCGCTATTCCCGAATTTGACATTTTATATCATTTGTTTTGATAATTTGGACCTGTGGAATTATCCTCAGTTCAATGCTTTTTCCAATTTGATTTCAGCTGCTGTGTTCATTTTACGCTCGTTTGTAAATGTCTCCTTAGTAAAAGTGACAGAAATGATTTGCAGTATTGTGAGAAAAAAAGGAAAAAGCCCCCAGAGGACATTGACAGGTTGGCTACATTGTCAACATGGATATGCTTCTCGTGTTGTCAATTTCTCAAGACATAATTGAACTCTTGATGTTGTTCACTCTCTAACTTCAGTAAGGGCCCAGAGGACATTGTCAGATTCTCAAGCATATGGCATGAGAGCAACATTTTGTAAATTTCATAATACTATTTACCTATCACACTACCATTAAAGTGTCAGAAGGACAATAGACAGGGATTAAGCAGGAAACAAAAGGCAGAGTTTATTCATGTTTATTTAACAGAACTATCTTCAAACAATTCTGAAGGGCCACCCTGAGAGTCTGTCTTCACAGAACACATGTAGATCCTGAAAAATGCCTTTCTAAGTGGTCTGCCAAGACCATTGTCATTTCTGACACGCAGCCTGGCTCACGTTCGTTTGGGTGAGACATAGCCCAAGAATAGTGGTGCGTCCCCTGATGTTGCCTGCGGATTTCACCGCCTGGCAGAGCCTGAAATCCCAAATGAGCTGCCTAGCTGTGGCGTAGTTGGCCTGAAGCGTGTCTTTTGCTGATTAGTCTATTGTCACCAGATATCTGATGCTCAATGTCTCCCACACTCCCCATCCCCCTTCATCCAGCCACTTGCTCTCACTTTACTCCCAGTGTTTTAGTCAGGGTTGTTGTTAACACTGGGCTATTATGTGTGCGTGTGTGTGTGTGTGTGTGTGTGTGTGTGTGTGGGGGGGGTGGGGGGGGTGGGGGTGTGTCATTCCACTCAGTAATGATGCAGTTTTTCCCAGTCGGATAAAGTGGTGGCTAAAGTGGTAGTGGAGAATGTCATCCCTAGACATTGGACCAGAGTGAATAAAAATCCTCAGTCATAGCATGTCTCTTCCCACTTCCTTCCCGAGGGTGGTACTAGTGTTTTGCATTCGGGCGCCAATGTGTCCCCAAGCTGTCTCTGCATATGTAAGCATTAGCAAGGGCTATAGAAAAAAACATAGGCAAAGGGGGGTGGTTGCTCTTGGGGAGGATCATAATTGGTTAGAGTGCTCATTAAGGTCGCGTCGAGTCGGCTGGTGTGACAGGCAGCGGTTGACTGGGGCGCTGCAGGGATCAGCAGGCTGAGGAACTGAGCGACAGGGAGATGTGCCCTGGCCACAGGGGAGCTGCCAAAGATCGGTCACAGTGCATTTGTTGCATTAATTCAGAATGGAAATACAAAGATTTTTTTGTACATTTCACATATTGTATTTTTGTTCATTCACAAGTCCACACTTCACATGCAGTTCCCTTGTTCCACCACATGGCGGGGTGCATTAATCATGGCTCTGCGTTAATAGATGTACACTCTCAAGCAGCCTTTCGTTTGGATAATTATTACACTGTTCTTGGAAAGGATAGCATCCTATGGTTGATAACATATTTTTCTGCACACACAATTGGGTTCTCAAATGTTTTGATTTTAGAACCAAATGCTGGCCATCTGTTAGACAAACACAGCATTGGGTTCATTGCCTTTTTTATGTAATAATTCTATTGTGATTTACAGTAACAAGTGGACATGTTTTTATATTTTTTTGTCCTGGTCATCAATGGGATTTCAACCCACAACCCTGGTCCTGCAAGCGCCATGCCCTACCAGTGCAGCTACAAGAGATCTGCTCTTCATTTTACCCGACACGATTGGGTTTTGTCTTTAACCCTGGTTAAGTAATATTGTGGGGTCAAAAAAAACATTGTTTTGAGTTGTATTGTGGAAAAGACTCAACAGCAGTTTTTGTTTTATAACTTGTATGTTATTTTGGTTGCATATATTTGCCGTCTCCTCTATCCTACCACCTTTGTTTCTCACAGTTTGCAACAGTCTTACAGCAGGAGACTCTGTTCCTGGCAGCTGATAAACTGTGGTCTGTGAGAATTCCCATGCTGGGGCACAGTCTTAATAGGACATCAAGCACAGATACAACCAGTGTTCCTTGCTCTGGTCCATGTCTACTAATTACTGTGAACACCTGTGAGCAGCAACGACTGCCCCAGAGGGCCAACACACATGGATAGGTTCTGTTCATCTCTGTCTGGGTTGTGTTGGCCGAGTTTGATTTAACAATATGAGGACAAAGCTTGGAGGCACACAGTGTCAACTCTTTAGTTTTTTTATATGTAACCATGTTTGTCAATACATGCACAGTCAATCCCTGTTTGATGTTAACCTTTTCTGACAGAGGCTGAGGGGTAATAGGCTCACTTTGACAACAATGTCGTGGAGTTCAGTGTTGTTGGCTTAAAGTTGAGGTGTACAAGTCCAAATTGCACATCAATCTCCCTATACTTGTCCAATGGAAACATTTCGGCTACATGCGCTGTCATAGAAGGGTCTCTTTGGCCCACCCCCTACTCAAAACAGCCTTAAGACTACAACAGTAAAATGCATCCATGCTCTCTTGCTAAATAAATAGACACAGGCTTTCTTCAAATATGGAAAAATCATGCTGCTTATGAATTCACCCACACATTATGTCAATCGATGTATACAAGCAATGCCAGTAAAGTAGGCTACAATAAACATATAGGCAAGCAGGCTAGTTTAATTTACAACTACAAAAAACAATACACAACTATGAAACCAAGACAGAAATTCATTAAATATCTTGCTTGAGTGGAAATTGCTATTAATGCTAAATGATAGCTGAATCCAGTTAGATGCAATGAGACACTGATCATCAGTCTATGTAACCAAAATGTATGCCTATAGGCTACTAACAGACATCTTGATGAAGCCTAGGTTAACCATACAACAGATGATGTGGTTCCAACAACTATTTATAATTTTTATAATGTGAAGATTGAAAATAATTTATTATCCAAAATTGAAAACACTTTATCATCAGATGTAAGTATAAAAATAACAAAGTAGTGAAGATACATGGTGAGGTCTGCATTTGTCATATAATCTGACTTAAACGCCACAAATGTCATCCCAGTTAGAGCAAAAATCCTATTCTCTATTCTAATCATATTCATTAAAATGTCATTAACCTACAAAGGAAATTCATTTGTTCTTGTAAATGAAGTCCACGTCGGTCCATAAATTTCAATGAAATGCTACTATTTCATTCAAATACTACTACATTCTGTTTGTTGTAGGCCTTGCTAAATGTTTTATGTGCTGCCAGGGAATGTAGCCTGTACAAAAATGTGTAATTTGGTCATCTATTTGTCAGTTAAGCCCAGTTTCACAAAGCTACACATTGTTCTGGCTGGGGGCAATAATGCATTTACTTGTTAAGTAATTCAAATAATGGCAGCCTGTGTATATCATGGTGTGTTTGTGTACATCATTGTACATTAACACGTAGCTTGTAACATATGGAAATATACAATTCTTATGAAGGATTTTTGGAGGGTCTATTGTACAGAAATCTAGCAATAAGAAACCATGACAGAGCTATGACATGGCAGGCAGGTGTCTGGGCCCACAAAGCTTATCCAGTTCTCAGTATTTCTTCCCTTGAAGTCCGGATTTAAAATGACTCCTCTCTACCAAGGTAGACAAACTATTAAACACAATTTCCCCTTTGCAGTTAATCACCGCAAATGAATACAATTCAAGTCTAATCTTATGTACAATGTTTACCACATTGTGCCATTAAGACAAATAAGACTTAATGCCAGATTTGTGTCTGAGACAATTTGTTTTGTGTGTGAAAACAGATAAAAATGGCAGTTGGCGCATGACACCTTATGAGGTATCATGGTACACTTTCCTACTGAGGTCTGAAGACAACCTCTTGCTCAATGTGTATCCGAGGGGAATGAGCGTTGATGTAGGAAGTCTGGTTGTGTAAGTCCTTACCGCTCCATGAACAGAATCAGGAAAATGACTGGCGTTGGGAAGCAACAAAAAAATATCATATTAGCACCGAAAAAATATTACTATAATCAGCAACCGCACATATTTGACGAATATTGCCGTGTTAGTTTCCACACAAACGGCATTGCCAGTGAGTTAATATCCAACAAACTGTCTTGGTCGCTTCTTTTTCAATAATGAAATAATCACTTACATTTGCATCATATTCTCTTGTAATGAAACATAATAAGCCAGGTTAGTTAACTGGAGAGTTGCCATTTTGAGCCCCAGAATTGCCGGCAGGACAATCTGCAGGGACTGTGCCTACTGCTGGAGGGTTACCAGTTTCCATATCTCTGTATACCACCTACTGCTGTTGTGGCACTTCTAATGCTCCCAGCCTGTGATGTGTGTTACATTGATCACTGTGACAGAATTTAAAAACATCTTGGCAAATTACCAACAGAACAAGTATGAACAAGTATAAATAAAAAGTTCAGACTATCTATAGTACCTTTGCATGTAAGCAGGAATTGATCTAATCTCAAAGTTGTTGCATTGTTCTTAAAAGCTCTAAGGTACTATTGATTATTGATAATTGCAGTAAAGTTACTGCCTGACAGTGTATCAGTTTAATTGAGACCAAGGGCCTCATTTATCTTTACAGCGTAGAAAGAATCTTACATTGGTACAACACATTACCAGAAAAGTTGGGACGCTCTGTGAAATGTAAACAAAACAGAATGCAATGACATGCCAATCATGTATCCCTGTATTCAATTTAAAATAGTGCAAAGACAACATGGGACAGTGGCAGAGTGTTTATCACTCTGTTGCATCACCACTTCTTTTTAAAATACTCTGTAAGTGTTTGTGAACTAAAGTGACAAATTGCTGTCATTTTGAAAGTATAATGTGCTCCGATTCTTGTTTGATATAGGATTGCAACTGCTCAAAATTACGGGGTCTCCTTTGTTGTATTTTGCGTTTCATAATGCAAAAATATTTTCAACAGGGCACATGTCTGGACTACAAAACAGGCCAGTTTAGCACACTCAATCTTTTACAATGGAGCTATGCTGTTGTAATACTGTGAGGTCCGTAAATAATTGGACATTGACTCCAGTTTTGTTATTTTTGCTGTTTACCAAAATATATTCAAGTTACCTTGAAATAATCAATATGGGCTTAAATTGCAGTCTCTCAGCTTTAAGTTGACCAAAAGTAACTGGACAGTTAACTCTAAATATGTTTTTTAGACAGGTGTGTGTCCCAACACTGTTCATCTAATTTGGAATCTCCTTGTGGTTGCGGTTCAGGTTGGTCACCTGCAAGTTTAATCAAGGGCCGGAGCAACCTATTTAAACAATTTAACAAAATGAATAATCGGAAACCTTTTATCTGCTATTTTGTTATCAGTCATCCAAAACACCATTTCTCTGTTGAAAATGATTGTCTCACTAGTGGTGAATTTAAATTATACTGACTGAACAGATTATAAGTAGTGATAATGTTGACATTGTGCACAAAAATAAGGTACATTTGAAGTTCAATGGGTTTCTAATGTAATCTAAAAGATGTATCACAAAAAAGGTATACAGTGGGTATAGAAAAGAATCACCCCTCTTTAAAATAATCACATGTTGTTGCTCTGCAGCCTGAAACAATTTTTGTGTTATTCAGCTGTATTTACAACTTATAACATCCAAGTGAAAGATATAATACCAACTTGTAAGAGTTACAAGTCCTAAAAATGACTTGTAAACCCAACCAGGTATAGTTTTTCCCCTTCTCAATAGCACACAAAGCCAGTTGACTTTCAACTTTGATCAGCTGTGGTCATTTTGATTAGCTCAGCATGAAACAAGCTTTTCCTGAAGCATTTCAGTCCTTGGTAGTGCAGCTGAAGACAACAATCAACTATGGGTGGCAAGGCATTGTCAAAAGATCTCCAGGATAAAGTTGTGGACAGGCACAAGTCAGGAGATGGATACAAAAAAGGCTTTATCAGTGCCTAGAAGCACAGTGAAGTCTGTTATTAAGTGGAAGGTATTTGGTACATCACAGACACACCCAGGGTCAGGATGTCGCTCCAACCTGGATGAAAGAGCCAGGAGGAAACTGGTCAGAGAGGCTACCAAGAGGCCTACAGCCACTCTGAAGCAGTTGTAGGAATTCATGATAAAGAGTGGTCATTGTGTGCATGAGACAACAATATCACAAATTGTCTACAAATGTGGCTTGTATCGGAGGGTTGCAAGAAAAAAGCCGCTCTAAGGCCACGTGGAAAATGTTGTTATGGTCAGATGTGTCAGGGAGCGCGAGAGGGAGTCCAAGGAGAAGGAGGCAAGCGCAGTGGTCCAGGGAAAAACTTTTAATATAGAAAACAGTAAAACAAAACAGAGTGGCGTGCACTACAAAAACAGAACAAGCTGAAAACTAGGAAAATGTAACTCTCAAAATAGAAAACATGGAACATGACAGCAAATAATGACTGACCAGGACAAGGAGAAAAGGGCCAAACTAAATACACAGACTATCAAGGAGAACAGAAACAGGTGGGGGCAAAACACAGGTGAATGGAATAAACTGATTAACTGAAACAAGAAAAGGAAAGACCAAATAAGGACATGACAAATCACGGACAGAAAACATGAAACGGGACGGCTCCAGCAGGCTGGGACCGTTACAAGATGAGACTAAAATTGAATTGTTTGGCCTTAATGCCAAACGATATGTCTGGCGAAAATACAATACAACTCACCATCCAAATAACACCATTCCTACAGTAAAGCATGGAGGTGATAATATAATGTTATGGGGTTGTTTCTCTGCAGCAGGGACTGGAGCACTTGTCAGGATGGAAGGAAAAATGGATGGGGCAAAATACTGTCAAATTCTTGAGGAAAATCTGCTGCTCTCTGCCAGAAGGTTGCCGATGGGAAGAAGATTTACCTTCCAACATGACAATGACACAAAGCACACAGCAAAACTGATCACACAGCGGTTGAAGGAGAAAAAGGTGAATGTCCTTGCATGGCCTAGTCAGAGCCCAGACTTAAACCCCACTGAAAATCAGTTTGAATGACTTGAAGACAGCAGTCCACAAACGGTCACCATCAAATTTGACTGAACATAAGCAGTTCTGCAAAGAAGAGTGGTCAAATATTGCAACGTCTAGTTATGAAAAGTTAGTAGAGACATATCCCAACAGACTAAAGGCTGTAATTAAAGCAAAAGGTGGTTCAACAAAATACTGAAACAAGGGGGTGATCCTTTTTCCAACTCAGTGATTATGTTTTTTTATTTTTTTCACTTGGATGTTATGTTGCACTGAGTAAATACAGCTGAATGAAACAAATACTGTCTGTCTTCATTTCAGGCTGCAAAGCAACAAAATTTGATTATTTTACAGGGGGGTGATTATTTTCTATACCCACTGTATATTTAAATGGGACCACTGTCATATTGGTTCTAATAGCCAAGAACTTTCTGCTACATTGCAGATAGACTAGCCTAGTATGTGATGCTATATGAAACATTATAATGGCTTAGAGATGAACAGAGATTTAAGATAATTTTTGATTTATAAAATGTAATTCAAACATTGATCATCACTTGACTAAAATTAAATACTTTATTCATTGGTTAACAGCATAAAAATCATTACCTTTGCACTGAATTTCATATGTCATTAATTTGCAAACATATAATTGCATTTACAAGTTGTGATATGATTCTCATTTCCAGTTAAATCATAACATTTGGGCTTTTGCCTGCCAGGTCATGAGTATTGATATGTCAGGTAATTGTGATGTGTGTGAAATGAAATTTTAGGATGGAAATGTGGTTACTGCATGTGAATATTTTCTATTTAAAAAGCTGCATGTGAAGCTTTTTAAATAAAAAAATATTTATAATATATGTATTTATATGAAAATCTTAAGTTTTATTGGCAGCTTTTAAAGAGAATATGTCAATAGGGATGGGATATAGGGATGATTGACAGATCTGAATCTGTTTATAGGGCATATGATCTGTTTATAGGGCATAGGTATGACTGACAGTACGTATAATTCCACCACTTGTAAGTAGCAGATGCTTTAAGACAGCTACTCAATAACAAATAAGATTTGATTACATAAATAGAGTTGAGAAGAAACATTTTGATAAGTTGTCTTACTTGTGCTATCTGAACCCTGAAGCATGATAAAGATATTCTCCTTTTCAAACCCTTGTAGCACCAAGTGAAGACAGCATCCTGTTCCCAGACTTGCATGGGCAGTCAATGGGATGCAAACATGTGTTAGATGAAGGCTGTATGATTTGTAACATGGCATTCAGCTGACTGATTGGAAATAACAGTCCAAAAGATTCATGGAACGGAAAATAATTAGAATCTATAAATGACAAATGAAGGAAGACTATGGTGTCAAGTTTCCTTATCTGAGAAATTAAAATAGCATGGACCTCAGAGTGTGCGTTAAGATTACAAATCTTAACGCACAAATCTAAATTGTTATACATGAACATTCTGACAACTGTTGAAAGAATACAAAATAGGATATAAAATGGAGAATACAACAAGGTGAAAACCAGATGTGTAGGGATATTTTCTATGGGGTGACACAAAAACAAGGGCATTCAAAATCAACCAACATTAAACCTCACATTTTACCAGAGAAAATATCTTTTGGGCTTTTTGGTTCAGGTAAAAGGCTAATTATTCATTAGGTCTATGCGATTGAAGGGAGACAATCAACCTTGATCTACCTTTAGGCTAATAAACCTTTCTAGGAACTGACAATATTCAATTTGGAATAGTACTAATACTGTAATAGCAAGTCACAAATGCAGGCTGCAGGATGTAGGCAAATTATCCAAAACTGTGTTATTTAAAAAAAGAATAATTAAAGAAGTTGGCTTCCGCAGTTGTTGGTAAATTTGACCTTGAATGTTCCTTTGGGAGACAATATTAATCTTCCTGTCAGAAACAATATTTTGTTTTGCTTCTGGTGTGTAGCAAGGATGGATCCATCTTCCATCACGATGATACAGTCTATTGTTTTAGCCTTTTGGCTGGTGAGAGATGTGGTTTCTTTCTCCATAAAACAGTTGTGCTGACTGTTAGCTGCTGTCTTTTGAGCTGAACAGATGTGTAGCGCAATAATTAATTATTCTCGGATGGCGGATTCCTTCTTCTCAAATCAAGTCTCAGGATTTCCATGTGGTTACAAGAAATCAGAAATGGTAGTCTCCCATAGGTATACAAACACCAGTCAGTGGAATTCCTGAGATTCTTAGTCATGCCGTATATTGTTTACAGTTAGATAATACAAATTTGGCACTAGCAATACATCTCTAACATTGCTCATTCTGAGTGAAAGAAACTGAAATGTTCTAACGTAACAGCTGAATCATGAAAGCATAAATCAAAGAACATACCTAGTCTGTTAAGTGCATGCACCAAATTGTTTGTCTTTGAACTAGGGTGACCAGATGTCCCCGTTTTCCAGGGACAGTCCCTGTCACATACCCCCAGCTGGAGCTGTCCCCGGAAATGTCCCATTTTTAACTGTGTGTGAAACAGAGGCTGTGAAATAATATTTTATGTGGCAAGAAAGACCAGGCAGCAGAGCCTACTGGTTAACATTTCAATCATAATGTGCTCGTCTTGGGTCATTCCTGAAATAGTGTACATTCTGTCTCTGGTAAAATATAAAAAACAATATATTTAAAATGAACCTTCTTTTTCAATGTAATAATAATTACATGACATACAGTGAACATCATCATTGATTGGACAGTAACCATTTTTTTGTTATTTTGTTTCTGTAGTCTATGAAAATAAGGTTGAAGTGCAGACTGTCAGCTTATTTTTTTGAGTATTTTCATACATATCGGATGAACCATTATGAAATGACAGCACATTTTGCACATTCCCCACATCTTAAGGTACTACAAATATTTTTTGAATGGGCTTCACTGATCTGTGTCGTTAGCCAAGTGTATTCCTTTGTGTCGTGAATGCAGTAGGAATGTCGATGAATGGTCTTGATTCTAGATTTTGCTATTGCCTTTGGGGGTTGTTGTGGGGGTGTGGTAACATAAGGAAGACCGCAGCAAATGAAGCTGGCCATCAGAAGGCTCAGGAATAAAAATCAATCAGGAACATTGCAAAAACCCTGGCCATGCCAGAGTAAACAGTTTGGTTCATCATTAGCAAGAAAAAAACAACCTGTTAACTCAAGTATGTCAAATGACCCTGTAGACCGAGGAAGACCTCTGCAGTGGATGACTGGAGAATACTCTCTCTAGTGAAGAAGATCCCCCTTGACAACAGCCCCACAGATCAAAACACTCTCCTGGATGCAGGTGTAGAAATAAAAGAAACACCCATGATCCAAAGCATACCACCTCACCCGTGAAACATGGTGGAGGCGATGTTATGGCTTGGGCCTGTATGGCTGCCAGTAGAAAGCTCACATGTCTTCATTGATGATGTGGCTGCAGACAGAAGTATAATAATGAATTCTAAAGTCTAAAGAAATTCTTTATCTGCTCAGAGAAAACCATATGCCTCCAAACTCATAGGACTGCACTTCAGCCAATGACCCTAAACACACTGTCAGATCAACAAAGGTGTTTTTGATGGCTAAAAAGTGGAAAATCTTTGACTAGCAGGTCAATCACCTGATCAACATTTTATTGAACATGCATTTTACATGCTGAAGAGTACACTGAAGGCAATAAGTCCCCAAAACAAGCAGGAACTGAAGATGGCTGCAGTACAAATCTGGCAGAGGATCACCAGGGAAGATACCCAGCTGCATCTGGTTGATGCATCACAGACTTCAAGCAGTCATTGCATGCAAAGGACATGTGACCATATATTAACAATGATTAATTTATTCTACATTTGTCCAGTGTTTTTGATGCCTGAAAATGGGGATTCTATAATTTCGAAACAGTTCATTGGATATGTATGAAAATACTTTAAAATGAAAACTGAAAGTCTGCACTTAAACCTCATTGTTTTTATACACTTTCAAACCAGTGCTAGAGTACAGAACCAAAATACATAAAAAATTGTCACTGTCTAATGATTTATGGTGCTCACTATTGGCATTCAGAAGCTGATTTTTTCCAAGCTCCTGGACAAATTGTTGCTGATTATTTTTAAATGTTATGCCTGTACAGCTAATATGTCCACTATGTTCCCGACATATGCTCACTTACCTTAATAGGATTCCAAAACATTTAAAAGGCAAAGTTTACACATTCTTGTACAATCCCATTTCCAAAAAAGTTGGAACACTGCTTAAAATGCCAATATAAACATTTTTAAACTGATGCCAGCAACACTCAAAAAAGTTGTGTCGGGGCATGTGCAACATCACCTCTTCTGTAAGCATTTGGGAACTGAGACAAATTGCTGTACATTTGAAAGAGAAATGTTTTCCCATTCTTGCTTTATACAGGATTTCAGCTGTTCAACAATTTGTCAAATATCCTGTTTTGTCATATATTTCATTTCATAATGCGCCAAATGTTTTCAGTGGGTGTCAAGTCTGGACTCTGGAATGCAGGCAGGTCAGTTTAGAAACGAGACTCTTACTACAGAGCCATGCTGTTCCAGCTACAGAGCCATGCAACTCCAGCTATGGCCATGAAGTCAGCTTAGTGTCTTTGATGTTGGCGAATGAGGAAACCAAATTATTTTTCATACTATAGGTTGTCTGGAGAGTCCTCTTGACTACTCCAAACTTTTCCCAGATTACAGAGCTGGTTTTAGCACTAAAATGCTTTTTGAAATATTCTTACGCCAAATATTTGGGAGTCCTTAAGTTATGACTGACAGGCCATTTTGTTATTACTCCAAAACCAGCAAGTTTGAAGATTTTAGACTTAAGATTAAAGATAAGGTAAGGATGAAAGAGAAGGAAGATCACTGAAAAAAGTTGGAGAAATTATTGAGGGGAACAAAACGTCTATTGTCTCTGTTTATCAATTCTTCTCATATTCTCTTCTGCTCTTATTGTGCCCAGACATTTCTGAAATCTGGTCACCTTACTTTGTACAAAACACCACTGATAGCCTACGATATCCTTTTCTTATGAATTGGTCTTCAGTGACACAGTCCCCTCCAAAAGTATTGGAACGGCAAGGCAAATTCCTTTGTCTTTGTTGTTCACTGAAGACATTTGGGTTTAAGATCAAAAGATGAGTATGAGACAGGAGTTCAGAATTTCAGCTTTCATTTCCTGGCATTCACATCTAGATGTGTTAAACAACTCAGGACATACCACCCTTTGTTTGAACCCACCCATTTTTCAAGTGAGCAAAACTATTGGAACATGTGACTGATAGATGTTTCTTGTTGCCCAGGTGTTGCCTTTTGGGTTGATTATTCAAACATAAAATAGATCTTCATGACTAGGCTATGTTACCATACTTGGTTTGAACCTATAAAAACTGAATTTCTTGTTAAAGAGGATAAACCAACATAAAGACCAGAGAGCTGTCTATGGGAGAAAAGCAAGCCATTGCCAAGCTGAGAAAAGAAGGAAAATCAACCAGAGCCATTGGACAAACATTGGGCATGGCAAGCACAACAATGTGGAATGTCCTGAAAAAGAAAGAAACTACTGGTGTATTGAGCAACAGACGTCGAACAAGTCATCCAAGGAAAACAACAATAGTTGATGGCAGAAATATTTTTTGAGCTGTGAAGAAAACCCACAAAACATCAGTAAGTGACATCACCAACGACCTCCACAGTGCAGGGGTGAATGTATCACAAACCACTGTTCGAAGAAGACTCAGAGTGTAGAAATATAGAGGCCACACTGCAAGATGCAAACCACTGATCTGCATTAAGAATCGGTAGGCCAGATTGAAATTTGCTAAGACAGAAATGAGCCGCAAAAGTTCTGGAACACAATCTTATGGACTGATGAGACCAAGATTAATCTCAACCAAAGTGATGGAAAGGCCAAAGTGTGGAGAAAGCAAGGACCTGCTTATGATCCGAAGCATACAAGCTCATATGTGAAGCACGGTGGAGGTAATGTCATGGCTTGTGTGTGCAAAACCGCTTCTGGAACAGGCTCATTCATATTTATTGACGATGTAACTGATGCTGGTAGCAACAGAATGAATCCAGAAGTGTACAGAAACATTGTGTCTGCCAATTTACAGAGAAATGCATTGAAACTAATCAGGAGGAAGTTTATCATGCTGCAGGACAATTGACCAAAGCATATTGCCAACAAAATAAAGGACTGTAGATGTGTAGTCACAATATTCAACAGGGAATATTTTTTTCAGAATCGCTAACACACTAAAACTGGTTCTATGAACAATGTACATTAAACATTTTTGCTTTATTTCAGAATAAAGATTCTTGATCCTTGACCTTGTCGAACTCTTTTTTTTTTTAATCCTGATATTTTCATCTACTGTTCCAAAACACAGGTGAGCTAACCTGTTGCCCATTTTTTCATGCCAACATCTAGATTGCTAATTGACTTAGTATGCTTCTTAGTGTTTACACCTTTACAACTTTATGTTGAGCCTAGTAAAAGGATGATAATTTGATTTTGTTTCACTGGGCATTGTATTCTACCTGATAACATGGTGACAATTGTGCTTTACAAAGAGTTGTGTGAATAGTGCTTATTGGTTAGGGTAAACGTTCTTCTGTAAGGTCTTGATGTTTTGTTTTGTGTCTGTTATTTGGGTTTTTCAGTTACTCCGTTTTTTGTTTTCCCACGCCTCCTCATCACCTTCATTTGGTTCACCTGCTTTCTGCACCACCTGTTCCCATCATTTCTTGCCTATTTAGTTCAGTCCTTGCTCTTGTTGTCTTTGTGAGGTATTGTTTGCTCTGATATGTCTGTACTAAGCTGTTTTTAAGTATGTTATATATTCACACCTTATACCCACCTGTTCCGGTCTGTTTATCCTAGACTCTGATTCCTAGCCTGTACTATTCCTTACCCGTACTGTAGCCGTTGACTCTAGTTTGATATTCTGCCTGTTTTCTGATGATGCCTCTAGCCTGACCCTCCTGTAATTTTGCTTGACCTTCTTGATTCCCTGTGTACAGTATGACCATCTGCCTGTCTCTTGACCATGTTTCCAGCCTCCTCCTGTGGTACTTTACAAAATGAACACCTGGTGTGCCCTGTGCTTTAAACCAGCACTCCGTCTCCCATGATATTCACTACATCTTCCTTCTAGAATGTAGTAACATGGTTTTGTGTACATTCTTCGTAGAACCAATTTTATTGTTTTTGCAATTGTGAAAAACTGTACAACATTTGGTCAAAGGAGATAAAAACGAGTCCCTCAAACGTGAACTGCTTTCCTGCATATAAAAAACGTTGGTTTGTCAAATGTATTTACAAAGCTCTTTTTACGTCAGCAGCTTTTACAAAACACTTGGACTGAAAACCCAAGGACCAAGCAACAACAACGTTGAAGCACAATGGCTAGGAAAAACTCCCTGAGAGGTGCCAAAATGTAGAAACAAGTGGGGTGACCAGTCCTCTTCTGGCTGTGAACATTTTAAGAGTACAAGTTGTAATTATTAGTAAAAGCATTTGGATTGTGTCCACATTCAATTAATCCTAAACCAGGTCAGAAGCACTAACAGATGGACAAGGACAAACAGGTTGAGGGGGGGGGGGTGGTTATCAGACTGGCAGAGGCAGCATATATACAGCATATATAGTGAAAACTATATTTGGCCCAAAACCCAGCCTTAATGAACACCATCACATACATTGATTAGTCAGAGGATATGCCATCCACACATACACACTGATATCTTTCAGATAAATAAGATTTGAACCAGTCTAGAATGTGCCCATGTGGACTGAATTGGGGTTTTAAGTCCCTCTAAGAGAAGGGAGTGATCAGGCGTGTCAAAAGCATTAAATACATAATGTTGGAATTCCACAAAGAAATGTAGTAAAACATTAAATATAAGGAAATTCGAATATTAGGAAATTAATGAACACAGAGACATACTGAATTGTGTTTTAATGATGTATTTGACTTTAAAAAAAATCTATATTCAGACTGCATAGCTGTTTAATTTTTTCCAAGCCCTAGATTTTTAATTGGTTGCACTACTTTCATGATTTTCATTACATTTTGAGTCTTCATTGTCCTATGGATTACATACGCACCTACTTTAAATATGCACTTCAGTCATTCTATTGTGTACTAAGTATGTACTATAGATTCCAAAATAATAATAATAATAATAATAATACTTTATTGATATAGCCCCCTTTTATAAAAAAATAACTAAAGCATTGTAAAGAATATTTATGAAGTATTATATTAAAATACCTAACTGTCAGATCATGTAATAGCAATATGTTCTGATCAAATTTGCCTGTCATAGATTTTTATTTGTTATACTTTCTCAAATTGTTTTACTTCTCTTAATTAGCGAGAAACCATTTCACCCAGAGAGTTGAATATTGGAAGATTCTGACATCATCTAGCTGTTCAGCTTTTCATTACATTGTTGGCTCTATCAAGAAATAAGCTTAAACCAACAAACTTGGATGAGAGGTCCCTTCTGGCCCCCGAGCACACAAGTGAGCACTAGAGCGTGAAGTGGCAAAGCATCACTAGATGTCCACCCTTCTCACCAACCATGGTGAATGATGGTGAATGATGGTGAATAACCAATGTGTACTATGCTTAGCAGGATTCCCAGGCATGGTCAGTAAGCTGCTATAATTGAATTAACCCTGTTTGATGCAGTGCCTTAGACCACTGGGCCACTCAAGAGACCTGATAATGTTACTATTTTCATGGTAATGAAAAGATACAGTAAACACACAAGGATGACCGTCCACTGTCCTTCATTTGAGGTATTTTTGAAGATAGTGCAGAATTGGCTCTACATGAAAAGGGAATGGGGAGAGGAGATGTAGGGGATATGATTTTACTTTTACTTTCCTTCAGTTCTCCCTTAAAAAAGTCTTTAAATCTAGCAACAAAGGACCTTTCAATCAATCTCTTTCTTGTGATTGAAAGAGCCACGAACAGCCACACACTTTGATGTGTGGCTCTTTGAAGCTGATATTTATATATTTTTTAAAACTTTAAGATCAGTCACTAATCGGTGCAAATTAACAGGATGTTAACTTTCTATGGAAATTTCATTGTACAACAGTTTCATAAGGTTTTGTGAAATACACATGAATTGCTTATTAAAATAAGCATTTAAAAAAAGGCCTTTTTTGTGTGCAGAGGACATGATTTTATTCAGGTGTTACAAGGAAGACATTTGGTTGGGTAACTGAACTTCCATTTTAACCAAGAACAGGATGAAGATATCATTGCGAATGGTCATTCAAGCACATTAGAGAACACCCTTACACTTACCCAAATCCTAACCTTTACCTAACACTAACCTCAACCCGAATACAACATTTATTAAATATTTCTTCCTTCAGGGCATATCTAAAAATTGTCCTTTAGACAAATTTCTTTGAACATCTGAAAATACTGTGTCCTGTACACAATTCGTTTTTCAGTACAGATGTGAAAAGACTTTGATCATGTGTTGCCACAATTCATTTAAAAGTATTTTTAGAACAAACATCTGAAATATAACATACAGTCCCCTCCCAAAGTATTGGAATGGCAAGGCAAACTCCTTTGTTTCTGTTGGTCACTGAAGACATTTGGGTTTAAGATCAAAAGATGAGCATGAGACAAGCGTTCAGAATTTCAGCTTTAATATCCTGGTATTCACATCTAGATGTGTTAAACAACTTAGGACATACAGTGAGGAGGACAAGTATTGGATATACTGCTAATTTTGCAGGTTTCCCTACTTACAAAGCATGTATTGGTCTGTAATTTATATCATAGGTACACTTGAACTTTGAGAGACGGAATCTTAAACAAAAATCCAGAAAATCACATTGTATGGTTTTTAAATAATTAATTTGCATTTTATTGTATGACATAAGTATTTGATACATCAGAACAGCAGAACTTAATATTTAGTACAGAAACCTTTGTTTGCAGTTACAGAGATCATACATTTCCTGTAGTTCTTGACCAGGTTTGCACACACTGCAGCAGGGATTTTGGCCCACTCCTCCACACAGACCTTCTCCAGATCCTTCAGGTTTTCGGGGCTGTCGCTGGACAATACAGACTTTCAGCTCCCTCCAAAGATTTTCTATTGGGTTCAGGTCTGGAGATTGGCTAGGCTACTCCAGGACCTTGGGATGCTTCTTACGGAGCCACTCCTTAGCTGTGTGTTTTGGATTGTTGTCATGCTTCAAGACCCAGCCACGACCCATCTTCAGTGCTCTTACTGAGGGAAGGAGGTTGTTGGCCAAGATCTCGCGATAGATGGCCCCGTCCATCCTCCCCCAAATACGGTGCAGTCGTCCTGTCCCCTTTGCAGAAAAGCATCCCCAAAGAATGATGTTTCCACCTTCATGCTTCACGGTTGGGATGTTGTTCTTGGGGTTGTACTCATCCTTCTTCTTCCTCCAAACACAGCAAGTGGAGTTTAGACCAAAAAGCTCTATTTTTGTCTCATCAGACCACATTACCTTTTCCCATTCCTCCTCTGGATCATCCAGATGGTCATTGGCAAACTTCAGACGGGCGTGGACATGCGCTAGCTTGAGCAGGTGGACTTGCGTGCGCTGCAGCATTTTAATCCAGTATGTTACTAATGGTTTTCTTTGAGACTGTGGTCCCAGCTCTCTTCAGGTCATTGACCAAGTCCTGCCTTGTAGTTCTGGGCTGATCCCTCACCTTCGTCATGATCCTTGATGCCCCACGAGGTGAGATCTTGCATGGAGCCCCAGACCGAGGGAGATTGACCATAATCTTGAAATGTTTCCATTCTTTAATAATTGCGCCAACAGTTATCACCAAGCTGCTTGCCTATTGTCCTGTAGTCCATCCCACCCAATAATTTTATCCCTGATGTACTTACACAGCTCTCTGGTCTTGGCCATTGTGGAGATGTTGGAGTCTGTTTGATTAAGTGTGTCTTTTATACAGGTAACGAGTTCAACCAGTTGCAGTTAAAAGTGGAGAACAGGATGGCTTCTTAAAGAATAACTAATAGTGAGAGCCGGAATTCAAACTGGTTGGTAGGTGATCAAATACTTGCAATAAAATGCAAATTATTTAAAAATCATACAATGTGATTTTCTGGATTTCTGTTTTAGATTCCGTCGCTCACAGTTGAAGTGTACCTAAGGTCAAAATTACAGAAAACCTGAAAAATCAAATACTTGTTCTGCCCCCTGTATTACCGTTTGTATAAGACCACAGCATTTTCAGGTGAGCAAAAGTCAACATCACCAAACTGTTGCATTCTTCATTTGTGTAGCTATTCCAGGCTTTTACCACAGCTTTTTTCAGTTCTTGTTTGTTTCGGGGTGTTTGTCCCTTCAGTCTCCTCTTAAGGAAGTGAAATGCATGCTCTTTTGGGTTAAGGTCATGGGATTGACTTGGCCAGTCTAAAACCTTCCACTTTTTTCCTATGATGAAGTCAATCTGAGTACTTTGAGTTGGGGGGGTGGCCAGTGAGGAAGCTACAAAGACGCCTGTTGTACCTAGATTCTTTGATTACTCGGAGTGCGGTCATACTAGGTGGCCGTATATCGATTCTCCCATGCGCATGTAAATATTTTAAAACTTTTTAGAACTTTGGACTGAAGACCAATACATTTTTCTTTAACACTGTTAGTTTTCGATGGAATATTCATGTACCTTCTGCTTTCTTGGCAAACAGTCCATGGCATGGATGGCTGGGATCTGTAAAGATTTGTTTGCTCCTCCTCCTACACCTCTCTGCATAGAGATCCTGCAGGTCAGACATCGGGATGGGCTCTGCTGTTTTAATCACTCCCTGAACTGCTTTACGGTCGAGGGCGGTGCAGCTGCCATACCAGGCGGTGACACAGCCAGACAGGATACTCTCGATGGTGCATCTGTAGAAGTTGGTGAGTATCCTGGAATCCATTCTTAATCGGCGTAGAAAGAAGAGCTATTTCCTGGACTCCTTCAACAAGATGTTAGATGGATGAGACCAGGTCAAGTCATTGTTAATGTTGACACCAATGAACCGGATGTTGTGAACGCTCTCTTCCTGTGATCAACAATCATCTCTTTTGTTTTGCTGATATTAGGCTGGAGGTTGTTTTCATGACACCACAAATTTAGGGACCTTACCTCGTCTCTATAGGCTGACTCGTCGTTGTCAAAGATCAGGTCTTTGATGGTGGTGTCGTCAGCAAACTCAATGATGGTGTTGAAGACGTGAGTTGCTAGGCAGTTGTGGGTGAAGAGAGAGTACATGAGTGGGCTCAGCACACAGCCCTGGGGGGAGCCAGTACTGTGAGACAGTGAGGAGAAGGTGTTGTTGCCCATCTGCACCACCTGGGGTCTGCCAGTCAGAAACTGCACATAGAGGGGTCCAGGCCCAGATCCCTGAGCTTCACCTCTGTAGTCAATGAACAGCATTCTCCCATATGTGTTCCTCTTGTCCAGATGAGAGAGTGCAGAGTGGAGGGTCGGAGCAATGGCATCCTCTGTAGATCTGTAATGTCTATAGGAAAACTGCAGTAGGTAAAGTGTTACAGGCATGGAGTCTGTGATTTGAGTTTCAACTAGCCACACAAAGCATTTCCTGATGATTGGTGTGAGTGCTACCATGTGGTAGTCATTTATGCAGAGGACTTGTTGCTTTTTTGGCACAGAAACAATGCTGGACTTGCAAGTAGCAAGTAGGGACCACTGATTGACGTAGCAATAGGTTGACAATATCAGTAAAGACATCAGCCAGTTGGTCTGCTCAGACCTTGAGAACAAGGCCTGAGATGTTGTCTGGTCCAGGAGCCCTGAGGGTGTTAATCCTTTTTCGGGCTTGGCAAACGTCTGCCCTGTTCATTTGTAAAGGGCAGTCATCCTGGTCCATTTGAGTGACCAGGCCAGGGATGATGTTCTCAAAGCGAGCATAGAAAGAGTTTAGTTCCTCTGGGAGAGAAGCCGGCACTTCCACCACACAGCCTGAATAGTAGTCAGTGATGGTTCTCAGACCACTCCACATGTTCCTGGTATTGGAGTGCTGGTAGAGAGATTCTACTTTCACTTTGTATTGGCTTTTTGCTTTTTTTATTGCCTTCCTGAGGTCATACCGGGATTTCTTATAATTGTACTTGCTGCTGGAGTTCAATGCTGCCATCCGTGCCTTAAGCATGGCACGAATACCACCGTTGACCCACTGTTTTTTATTTAGATTTTTTTGTAGTTGTACATGGTACAATATTGTCAATACATTTGCTAATTAAAGCGGTCATGGACTCATTGATATTGCCTCGAGACGCCTCTTGGAACATTTCCCGGTCTGCAGTGAGGAAACAGTCACGTAAGTCGGTGTCCGTGTCACGGGCACAGGTAAGGATCCAAGCGCGGACTGGTGAGGAAAGGGGGAGTGGCAGGTGTAGTTGCCGGGGACTGGCTGTGAGATGACTCACGAACTGGAGGCGACGGTACAGGCAGGGAACATGGGTCGATGGGTCGATGGGTCGATACACGGAATAGCGAAACGAGGGTTTGTGAATGCGAGATATGGAATGCGAGCAAAGACCATTGATCCGGCAGGGAAGAGGTGACAGGGAGTTGTTTAAATGCGGTAGGAGAGGGGATGATTGGAAACAAGTGTGTGTGGCGATTGGGAACAAGTGTGAGAACAGGGGCGCGCTGCAGCTCAGGGTCCGAATCGTCCGTCCATCATTGACTGGACCTAGTCACTGGTTTCCTTTGTTTTAGCATCTGCCTGTAAGCAGGGAGTCTTTAATAAGGCCAAACATTCAATGGTATGTAATCTTTGATCAGGGCAATTTGGGTGATTTCTGTTATCATTATGATTTATTAAGGAGCCAAACATGAGGACCTAAGTTCTGCCAAGGAATAAAATTCAGATGGTGACAATTTTGAACAAATTAAAATCATTTCCTGGAGATATGCAAAGATTAAGCAGTCAGCATCTGCAGTAGATTTTTGCAACAGCACAAGTTTTTGTTGGGGAATGTTTGAATACAGATGTGAGAGGAAATTGTACTGGAAAACAAAATATTTGTAGCATCTATTAATTCTGTTCTGAGTGAGTGGGTGGGTGAGTGAGTGACTACCCCTTGTTGAATAGCATAGTGGTTAAAGACACTTGCAGATAATCAGTGTTTGATCCGTGCCTCCGACAGAACAAATTATAGATCAGGATTTGTACAGGATAGACAAAATAACTTGCTGACTTCAAGCTTCAGTAGCTATGTCATATAGTAAGCCTAAAATAACTGTTTACAGTTATATTGTGATTATTTCTGGTGGATTTTTGAAGTATGCATGCTGTTTGGGGTGATGTAGATCACAGCCCCTTGCACAGTAAAAGAGGAGCGGTTGACGAAAAAGTAAGTTATCACCTGTATTGATAATTATTGTATCAGTGTCATTCACAAATGTAAGAATTTTTTTTGGGCCATGAAATTAAATTGCTCCATTCTAATGACTATTCCAAGTAGTAAGTAGCTACTAGGAGGCATATTACTGGCTAATAAAAGCCAAATATTTTATAGATGCTATTTGTCATGGAAGTGAACTCAATAAGAAGCATTTGGACCCCCTGTCTCAGCCCCAACGTCATACGCTGCTATATTATTGTGCTCGGGGAGTAGGGTCAGTAGTCAGTTCTCCTTCTCCACTATAAATCCCTGTAGATCTAGTGAATGCATTTTCAAAATTGTCCCTGTTTTCTGCTGTCTTTAACTTAGGAGGACACGAGGTCCTAACCCGTACATGCGGAGTACCAGGCATGACTCGTCCCGGTCCCTGTCCAAAGTCCTCCTGGTTGTGTTGCTGATCAAGATCACAGCTGCCACTGTCCTGACCCCCCTTCTTCCCAATTTCCCGATGTCCGTCCCTGTCCTTGACCATCTGGTTATGCCCCTCATCTAGGCTGGATTTGAATGGACGCTGGGATTAGCCCACATGCATTGAACTATTACAACTTGGACTCTTAATATGTTCACCCGGCACAGCCAGAAGAGGACTGGTCACCCCTCGGAGCCTGGTTCCTCTCTAGGTTTCTTCCTAAATTTCGGCTCTCTTAGGGTGTTTTTCCTAGCCACTGAAGTTCAACACTACTGTTGTTTGCTCCTTGGGGTTTAAGTTCGGGTGTTTTGTGAAAGCACTTTGCGACAACTGCTGATGTAAAAATGGCTTTATAAAATAAATTTGATTGATTGATTTGTCAGTTTAACACAATTGTTAACAGTGTCTTGCTAAATATTCAAACTTGGCCTAATGCCAATGCATGACAAAATGATCTAATGTTGAAAGACTTTTCTGACGAGGTTTGTTGCCCTTACATACTAACTTACTATACACAACAGTACATACTTCACCATCATCTGCAAAGTAAATACTTGTAGTACAGTGGATATAAAAAGTCTACACACCCCTGTTAAAATGTCAGGTATTTGTGATGTAAACAATTATACAAAGAAAAATCATGTCAGTACTTTTTCGACTTTTAATGTGACCTATAACATGAACAATTAAATTGAAATTCCAACTGAAATCTTTGAGGGGAAAATATATAAAATAAAAAACTTACCATTACCTGGTTGCATAAGTGTGCACACCTTTAAACTAAAACTTTATTGAAGCACCTTATGATTTTATAACAGCACTCAGTCTTTTTGGTAGGAGTCTATTAGCATAGTGCATTTTGACGTGGCAATATTTGCCCACTCTTCTAAATCTATCAGATTGCGCGGACATCTCCTATGCACAGATCTCTTCAGATCACCACACAGATGTTCAACTGCATTCCAAAACGTTAGTTTTCTTCTGGTGAAGCCATGCTTTTGTGGATTTGGATGTGTTCTTTGGGTCGTTGTCGTTCTGAAAGGTAAAATTAATCTTCAGCTTTCTAACGGTCCCCTGAAGGTTTTCTGCCCAAGTTGCATGGTATTTGGAACTGTTTATAATTCCCAGGGAATTGGAGGGACATCCAGTTCTTGGTAATGTCTCTGTTGAGCCATATTTTTCTTCACTTGATGATGACTGTCTTCACTGTGTTCCATGGTATATCTAATGCTTTGGAAATTATTTTTACAATTTTACTGACTGATCTTTCAACAATGAGATCCTTCTGATGCTTTGGAAGCTTTCTGTGGACCATGGCTTAGAACAGCTGAACTTTATTTGTGATAAATCAGAGTCACTTTATACACCTGATTGCACGTGTGTAATGACTTCTGTTTAACATGAGTTTGAATATGATTGGTTTATTCTGAACACAGCCACATCCCAGTTATAAGAGGGTGTGCACACTTATGCAACCAGGTTATTCTAAGATTTTTATTTGACATTTTCCCCCTCAAAGATTTTTTTGGGTTTTTCAATTGAATTGTTCACATTATAGGTCACATTAAAAGTCAAAAAGGTTCCAACATGATTCATCATTGACTCATTCTTTTACATCACAAAAACATAGCATTGTAACAGGGGTGTGTACACTTTGTATATCCACGGCCTGTGCGTGAAGACAATTCATTTGTTATCAATATTTCTATTTTCTAAATCATGTAATTTCAATGACATCAAGTATCTTCACCTATTTTCCAAGCATGTTTCTAACATATTGTAATGTATTACTGCATTTTCTATTCATGTTAATTATTCACCTGTTTTAATAAATAGCATTGATTGGATGAACATATTTCTATAGTAAAAATTATTAATACCATACCACATTCAGGATTTCATTAAATCTCGCAAAATTCTCCTGTTCTGCTAACAATCTTACGATTCTAAACAATGCTAGATTGGCAATATGGATTTTCATGTGTAATTTAAAGGCAGCCTTCCAATCACTGCCACCAGCATCAACATTGGTCCAAAAGTTCAAAGCATAGTCCAAAGTTATAAACAGTTACTGCTTCTATAAACTAATCATTGTGCACACAAAGACAAATGTTCTCGTTTTCTCGTCTATTTTTTTCCTTGACAAATCCCATAACTGGTTTTATAATCTTGGAAATGTTATCTCTGGAAATTAAATACAGGATGAATACACTATGCAATCAGTTTCTACCATTTCTGTCCAGTTCAAATCATTTTCCATTCACTGAAAGATTTAATTGCCTGCCATTCATAGTCAGTTTGCTGCCTTGTCTCTTGTGCTGATGAAATGGACTGATTTCCTTTTTATTATGCAGGACATTTCTGTGCTTTCTGTCCACATCACCCTTTGCCCGGTCTGTTTTTGAAATTTGACTGAATCTAGCCGCTGCTTTGACCCCTTCCCTTAGGCATGCTGATTGCTAGGTTCTAGACTACCATGTCGCTAAGTTTGTGAAAAAGCTTTTCACCATGTATCCAACTGCATATTTGTATCCCAGTGTTTTTTTAGATGTGCACAGAGAAAAACTGTATCGGCAAATAAATAATTATGTTACTATTATGACACAGTTATATTTCATTACGGTACCTCATTCAGTCATTGCACACAGAGGTTAAATCAAACTGCACTAAAGGGGCCTAGTAATAGAGTTGGACTGTGCGACTTGATGGCCCAATATTGAGATCCTTCCTACACTCCAGGTCTCCAGACTCAGCTCTGAGGCTGTAGACGCCAAGTACTTCTAATTTTCCATTTTTCCTAGTAGTTAATGACTTTCACCTGGTGTCACATTTCTAAATCAGTCCCTGCTTAGCATGCTAGAATAAAAAAGCAGTAGGCCTGTGCCCCACTCACCCCAAGGCCTGGAATACAGAACCACTGCTTCATATTACTCCATTTCTTGTCTTGGCAAATCAAAAAAGGACAATATAAAACTTCTCACACTGACTGCCTTTCGCTGTGTGCCGACAGGCAAAATAAAGAGGTCAATCCATACGGCAGCAACCAGCCGCATAGTGGAGAGAGTGATAGCGGAAGGTGAACAAATGTCATCATTATAAATCCCAGATATCAATAACTTTCTCCTTAGGCGCAAACATTTGCTCCCCCTCCCGTTTCCCATAAACAATATTCATTAGGATAGAGACCAGGAGCCTATAAGTGAAGCGTGGGCCGTGTGTGGTTGGTTAAAGCAGCGTTGTGGCACCCAGCCAAGGCAGCCTCAGAGGATTTCTATCTTTCCTGCCCTGAACATAATCCACAGGCCATCGCCTAGAGACCCCAGGACGGCATGCGGGAGAAGTCCGAGTAAATAGAAGCTGTCAGTCAGCTACTCTGCTCCGCTTCTCCCTCCACACTTTATTATGTATTTTCTCACCAGCGGGTTGGTTTAGATGTGAAGACAGGAACTCGCAAGAAACCATAAAACACAGAGATGAGACATTTCTGTATGTGTGTTGTTTGCTTGTGCATATGTGCGCATGCATGTCCTTATATGATGTGTACGGTATTGGAATATAGATGTGAAAATCAATCAATCAGTCAATCGCATTTATTTACAAAGCATAGTTGTCACAAAGTCCTTTTACAGAACACCCAGCCTGAAACCCCAAGGAGCAAGCAACAACAGTGTTGAATTTCATTGGCTAGGAAAAACTCCCTAAGAAGGCTGAAATATAGGAAAAAACCTAGAGGAGGAACTATACTCAGAGGGGTAATCAGTCCTCTTATGGCTGTGCCCGGTGAACATTTTGAGAGTCTATTAAACCTAGTCCAGGTCAGAAGCATGACCAAATGGACAAGGACAGGAACAACCCGGGCGCAGATATGAGCGCAAAGTATTGCCAGCAGAGTTCAACCTAATTGCACGATGGGCGCAATAGAGAGACAAAAACAAGCCAATGACTCCACCCCCAAATTGGATTGGAGGGAGGGCATCTCAGAGGGGATGAGAGCCTACCTGGCAAAACAAAAGGGTGGACAGTATCAAGCCTTTCCGGTCACCTTCACACCCTGACCAAGACCGCACTTAATCATAGGCCATGCTGAGATTATTCTTTAGTATACACTTGAAAGTTTGCACGGAGTCCTCACATCAAACCTTAGTTGGCAGATCATTCCACAGTAGTGGATCTCTATGAAAAAAAGCCCTGCCTCCAACTGTTTGTTCAGAAATTTTAGGTATAATTAGAAGGCCTGCATCTTGTGATTTAAGGTTATGTGTAGGTAGGTATGGCTAGATCATTTGAGGCAAGTATAAGCAAGTCCATGTATTGCTTTATACGTTAACAATAAAACCTTAAAATCACCCGTAACTTTAACAGGCAGCCATTGTAAAGAGGCTAGTACTGGAGTAATGTGTTAAAAAAAAAAATGTTCTAGTTAGGATTCTAGCAGCCGTGTTCAACACAAATTTAAATTAATTGATTTATCAGGGTAACCGGAAAGAAGAGCAGTACAGTATAAATAATCTAGAAATCCTGCATCTAATCTAGAAATTGATAAGAAGTTTTTCTGATTATTGCAATGTTCCGACGATGAAAATATGGAACACTTGAGATATACTTTATGTTCATCAAAGGACAGGTCAGGGTTGAGGGTAATGCCGAGGTTTCTTACAGTCTTTTGGGATATAATGCCATCAAGGTTCACATTAAGGTCTGCCAACAAAGTTCTTTGTTTCTTGAATCCTAAATAGAGGTCTTCTTTTTTTCTTTAAAAGCAAGAAGTTTTCAGTCATCCTAATATCTGAAATGCATTTTCCCAAAGTAGCTAATTTTGGGGCTCCTCCATATTTTATTGAAATATACAACTGTATGTCATCAGCACAACAGTGAAAATTGACATTGGGATTGTGGATCATCCAGAGGCAGCATATATGGTGAGAACATTTATGGGCCCAAAACCGAGCCTTGAGGAACACCAACACATACATTGATTTGTCAGAGGACATGCCATCCACACATACGAACTGATAACTTTCAGATAAAAAAGACTTAAACCAGGTTAGAACGTAGCCCAAGTCCACGTAGCACAGTGTGGGTTCGCAGTCTCTCTAAGAGAAGGGAGTGATCAAAAGTGTCAAAGGCAGCACTAAGATCAAAAAGCAACAGGACGGATGTGGAACCTTTGTCTGAGGCCATTAGAAGGAAATTTGTTTCACGAGTGCAGTCTCTCTTTCCTTCACAAGTGCTATGATGGGTCTGAAACCAGACTGGAGCATTTACATTAATGATATTTGTACTAACATTTAGGCTGCTCTTTCCACCAGTGCATCGTCTCCTTCCTGGGGTACCACATCACTCCGATGGGCGCCCAGATGGAGGGGCTGAGGGTGAAGTTGTGGCCAGTCCTGAAGACCATCAAGGAACTGCAGAGCTTCATAGGGTTTGCAAACTGCTGAAAGGCCAACCACAGCGCCTCCACTGGACCACAGAGGCAGAGAAGGCCTTCCTTGACCTGAGGGAGCAGATTCACCACCACTCTCCTGCTGCGCCATCCGGACCCGCTCTCCGCTCAAGCCCCTCACGATCGAGGTGGATGTGTCCAAGGTTGGGGTGGGGGCGATCCTCTCCAAGCAGCCCGGGACTTCTCCCAGGCTCCACCCCATCCATACTTCTCCAGGAAACTAACTGCTACGGAAAGGAATTATGACGTGGGTGACCGCGAGCTACTGGTGGTGAAGTTAGCACTGGAGGTGGAGACACTGGCTCGAGGGTGCCCAGGAGCCGTTCACAGTCCTGACAGTCCACCGGAACCTAGAACACGTCAGGGCTGCACGGTGCCTTAACTTCTCCTTGGCCAGATGGATACTGTCCCTCGAGTGCTTCCAGATCAACCTGTTAGAAATCAGTCGTTTAGTATAGTGGTTGTAATAATTATTTGCATACCCAGTTGTCAAGAGAGAGAATTGTTTATTGTAATGTTGGTTACAAGCTGTTATATACATTGAGGGGCGTGTATACATAGCAAAGCCAAGAAAGTAACCCCCATGCCAAATGGTCAATGTAAACATTCCTGTGGTTATCAGAGCGCAACCTACAGAGAAAATCTAAACAGAGAGGTTTTCTGTTACTCTCATTATCTAGGCACATTCACTTCCAATGAAATGTACATTCATATTGTAGTTGTTAATGCTTAGATCCCACAAACCTGACGTACAAACAAGGTACGAAGAACATTAGGGCGGACGCACTGTCCCACCTGCACGACCGGGGGGCAGAACTGCCCATCCTGCCCCCTCCTGCAATGTGCCCCCTGGACAAGATTAAGTGTGGGGGTGTGGGGTTGGTTGATGACCTAGGAACAAACTACACGAGTGACTGGACACCCAGGCATCACCCGGACCCTGAAGATGCTCCGGGAGAAGTACTGCTGGCCTGGTATGGGAAGGAGTGTGTGGCACTACGTTCTCTCATGCACGGTGTGTGCACAGTCAAAGGCGCGGCAAACAGCCCTGAGACAGACCTGCCATGGTCAGAGGGAACCAACACCATCACCGTGGTGCTGAACTGGTTTTCGAAGATGGTCCGCTTCATTCCATTGTACAGCCTCCTCTCTGCCCTCCAGTTCCCTGAGGTGCTGTTCTATACAGGGTTACCTGCATGTAGAAAAACACACAGAGGAAATACAGGTTGCTCTGAAAAAAGGCAGTGTGGTTGTTTCAAAGAGCTCAATATGATGATACAGTGGGACAAAAAAGTATTTAGTCAGCCACCAATTGTGCAAGTTCTCCCACTTAAAAAGATGAGAATGGCCTGTAAGTTTCATCATAGGCACACTTCAACTATGAGAGACAAAATGAGGAAAAAAAATTCCAGAGAATAACATTGTATGATTTTAATTTGTAATTACAAATGACTGGCCCGATATATAACTTTATGGTCACAACTATAAGCGTTATGTATGTAGAGGGGTCAAGGCCTATAGTGAACAGAATGCCATCCCCATAAAGCTCACTGAATACCATCCCCACCATGTGAAGCATGGTAGTGGCTCACTGATGTTTTTGGGGTGTGTAATCTCTAAAGGCACAGGGAATCTTGTGAGAATTGATGGAAAGATGAATGACATCTTGTATTCTTCTGCACAAAAGTTACAGATGGGACGCACTTGGACTTTCCAGCAAGACCATGACACTAAGCACAAGGCCAAGTTGACACTCCAGTGGTTACAGCAGAAAAAGGCAAAGTGTCATCAGTTTCCTGACCTTAATATCATCAAGACACTCTGAGGAGATCTCAAATTTGCTGTTCATGCAAGACGACCAAAGACTGGACCAAAAAAGCAGCATCACTCCGCTAAATGAATTACAGGTCAAATTAAGCTTATGAAAAGACTAATATGCAGTGAAAATTGGTTGATGTAGGTCCGCATCTAGCCCCACTTGGTCTCGTCTCATCTCTACTTGAGAGTATCTGCTGGTGTCGCGTTGGACTGCCGCTTTTCACTGGAACTTTCTAACTGTTCAATTATTTCTTCCTCTCTTCTCTAAAACGTTCAGTTGTTTTACTTTTTGTTTGTTTGTTTGTTTTGAATGCCAGTGCGCCTGTCATCTTCTAATTTTCTGTGTCTTGAGTCTCTCGACAGCGTTTCTGTGAATACCGCCAACTGGATAACTCACCTGATCACGGCACTATTCATTCTGATCCTGACTACCCTCTCTGCCCTGTCCTGAAATATACTACTGCTGGATTTCCATGAGTCCTTCTCTGGAATACCACTGTTGAACTGCCTGTGGGAAGTCTGAAACGAGGCAAACACCCGAAGATTTTTTCATATTAAATCAAGCCACTCCCAATATTTTAGCTATCTGTCCCATCCCTACCTAACAGGTCGTGGTGGTGGCCTTGCAGTACTATACAAATCCCATTTTAAAATCACTGAGTTCTCTTCCATCCTTCACGTCATTTGAATATATTGCCTGTAAATCAACCAACTCCCTGACCATCATCCTTATTTATCATCCTCCAAAAGCTGACTCATTCCTCTCTGACTTAGCTGAACTACTCACCATTGTTGCATCACTCTCCCCGTGCCTACTCCTGCTTAGCAATCTGAATATTCACTTTGACTCACCTAACTCCCAACTTACCTCTGATTTCATCGCTGTCCTGGACTATTTTAACTGTATCCAACATGTTAATTTTCCCACCCATATCAAAGGTCACATACTTGATCTTGTCTGCTCCGTTGGCCTTACCATTACCCATATAACTCCATCTTCATTTCCATTGCCTGACTACAAGATAATACATTTCTCATTTTCTTCCAACGTACCACACAACCCTGCCAAGCGCATAATCTCCTTTCGTAACATCAAAGCTGTTGACCTTCTCCAACTATCAGACGCCATCTGCTCTGCTCTGCTCTTCCGATTGATTCCACCCTCAAATCACCTGAAGAACAAGCTAACCATCTCAACACTGCCTGTCTGTCTCCCTCCACACTCTGGCACCACTAAAATCTAGACATGTTTCTTTCACCTCCTCATCCCCATGGTTTACATCTGAGCTCCGAACCATGAAGCAAGTACGTTGTCGCCGAGTGAGAAAATCGGGGCTCTCTGTCCACATTGAAGCTTACAAATATCACCTTTCAGCTTACAGAGATTCCCTCAGTGCGGCTAGGTCTCCCGGACCCTCTTCTCTACTGTCAGCAAACTACTTCAGCCCTGCAATGACTCACTCTCTAGCCCCTCCACTAAACTTGCCAACTCTATATTGCAGTTTTTTAAAGATAAAATAACAACAATAAACTCCTCACTATCTAATACATCTACCACAGCCCCGTACTGTTAATCTCCATATTTGTCCACCTGCTCCCCAGGACTCTCACCTCTCCTCCTTCAGTCCGGTTGATTCCCTTTACATCACTAAACTGATAATGACATCCAAAAATACTACCTGCTCTCTCGATCTTCTTCCTACAGTCCTGCTTAAAGCTTCCATACCTGTTCTCTGTCCACACATGACAAGTGTAGTCAACCTGTCCCCTCCTGCCACAAAGCTGCTGCTGTCACCCCCTTCCTAAATTCCTGTACTAGACAACACCATCCTTAACAATTTCCGCCCCATATCCAACATCCCCTTCCTGGCAAAATCTCTTGAAAGAATTGTTGCCTGACAGCTCCAAGCCTACCTCCTACAAAATGACCTATATGAACCTCTTCAGTCTAGTTTCCAACCAATCCAAAGCACAGAAACTGCACTCCTCAAAGTTGTCAATGACCTTCTCCTCTCTGCTGATGCTGGTTCCCTCAACATCCTGATTCTCCTCGAACTGAGTGCTGCCTTTGACACCGTTAACCACCAGATTCTGCTCACCAGGCTAAAGGGGCTGGATGTTGAGGGAACTGCACTCACCTGGCACAATTCCTATCTCACTAACCGAACCCATTTTATTTCACTCAAAGGCATAAACTCAGACTCAGCTACAGTCACTAAAAGGTGTCCCCCAGGGCTTAGTACTTGGTCCCTTACTCTTCATCATCTACATCCTTCCCCATGGTAAAATCATTTGCCACTTCAACCAACATTTCCACTGCTATGCTGATGATACACAAATATATCTAGCCACCAAGTCTCTCACCAACCCACCTCTGACCCATATTGAATAATGTCTCACTGCAATAAAAGCATGGATGAAGGACAACTTCCTCAAACTAAACAGCAACAAAACAGAAATTCTACTCATCTGAACCAAATCCACCCTCACCAAAGCTGTCACTTTCAATCTCAGCATCGATGACACTGGGGGGGATGTTTCTCCATCTCCCCACACATCTAAGATTGGCATCATTCTGGTCTCTAAACTCTCCTTTAATCAGCACATTGAACAGACTGTAAAATCCTTGTTTTTCTATCTACGCAACATTGCCAAACTCAGACCTTTCCTGTCCTGCTGCTAAAACCCTAATTCATACATTCATAACCTCCCGTCTTGACTAATGCAACTCTCTACTCACTTGCATAAAATCTTCACCCCTCCATAAGCTCCAAATGGTTCAAACCTCTGCTGCCAGACTACTCACACCGACAGCATATCACCCCTATCCTCTGCGAGTTACATTGGCTTCCTATCTCCCAACACATCAGCTACAAGATCCTCCCATTGACATAAAAAGCCCTAAACAATATAGCCATGCCAAATCCCACACTCTCAATCTTTGTTGTTTTCTCATAGTATTTCTTTTGTTTCTATTTGTTTTCTATTCCATGGCAATTTTGTACACTGTCTTTGGGTCTCTGAAAAGGGCAACATAAATATAATGTAAGCAGATATAAGGTTAGGTTAAATTAAGGTTAATCAACATCAGAAGAGGACAACCTGCAGATGAATAGAAATACTGGAAACACCTAATGTATGCACTTCAGTCATGAAGATGGCAGGAGAATCAGAGACATTGAAGGGTATGTGCCTTGCAGACAGTCTTGTGAGCAGTGGTGACCTGCGATCTGGTTAGACAGGGTAGGTACTGCTTACCCTGAGGCTCTGGAAGAAATGGAATGGATGTTATTGTGTTCCAAATAAAGAAAACATCTGCAGTGAATATTGATTTGTCAGCAGACGTTTCATTTGAATTATTCCAGAGAATTTCATTTAGATTTTCTGGATTTAATTCCAAGTATTATGTCTGGAGGTAGAGTATATTGGCTAAACCACTCTCCACTACTCCCGCCATCCCTAACGTTCATGAGTTCTTCACATATAGGAGGGGGCTAATGCACCGCTTTTCCCCCTAATTCAAGTGAATGAAGACAATTTAGACGGCTGGCACATGCGTAGTTTGTTCATATATTCTTACAAATGGGTATGGAAAAGCACAAGGCCCCTGTACTTAGGAGGCGTAGTTATGTCACTTCCTACCAATCAAAATATTTTATCCACTGGCTTTTCAGTCCCGCTAGAACATCTAACATAACTAACATGGCCGAGCTAGCTATGGAAGTATCCAATGTATTGGCACATCTAGAACAATTTTCTACTTAAAAAAATAGCAAATTATGTCAAAGGTAGACAACAACTTATCTAACGGATTTACAACAGCATAAGTGGCAGAAGATTACCAAGTTTCCAAAATGAATAGTATTTAAGAACCGTGTGGTTGTGCTTTTCATCTAGTTGGTTCATCTACTCCCTGATTTGGTAGGCTATATTTATTGTTTACTGGATTCAGACTTGACATGCTACAATTTTGCTTTATCAGTTGTGTTGTAAAGGGCCACATGATGCATAGCATACCTGTGGGAAATATGCTCTGTGAGATTATGAAAAAATGATTTGCTTTAGCAATCATCCGCATACTCACACACTCAACTGCTTACTTTGTGAGTCACACAGATGAAACTCATGATGTGCTACAGAAACGTGCCGAGATTGATGTAGTAAAATATTTCATTGCATAAAGAATTGTCCAGGGCAGTCTCAATATATGCGTGTATGGGACAACACCAGTACAGTTTGCTTTACATCGTGTATGTTTCCAGTCTAGTGACACGTGTAATAGAAATACATTTGCTAGGGAGTTCATTTATTTTTGTTATTTTGTAAATAATATTTTGGATTCCATAGGAATTGTGGAGTCAATAGAAATTGAAGGAACAATGAAAAGAGAGGACAAACAAATCCCACCTACCACCTTCTTCATCATGTGGTCATTTAAAAAAAAAGAGATGTAGTATTCAACGCATGACCACATGCCCACAGAAGTCTGTCAGTGAATGACTGCCTCTTAAATAGCCCCCATTACACAACCACTGGCATGACGTCTTCACATGCTGATTTAAAAGGTTCTGTGTACTGGAAGTAGAAACTTGTGAAACTCTTGTAAATGCGCCAACATAAGTTAATCATGCACTGTATTGCATAGAATTCAATTAATCCAGTCTAAAAGGTGCTGGGAATTACCAAAGTCCTTAGTATAATAACTGTTTGAGCTACAAACAAGAAAGTTATATTCAGAACGCAAAAACACAGCTGGAGCTCTATGCAAATACCAGTTTGATAAATAGATTTTTTAATACTCGGCAGAGTGTGTGGAATACAAGGGTCTTCTTGGTTTTGTTATATAAGCTTTGAACAAAAACTTTGCTATAGAAAAGGTTCATTTAGATACTGTTTACAGCAGCAGCACAGTACTTTACCTGCTGATGGACATTTAGGCCACCATAAATTGTCTGCCTCAACATTGACTTTCATCATTGTCTTGCATTAATGTGTTCAATTATCCAGGCAAACAACATTATAGCCTAGTTAATGAACATGGACAACCATTTAAAACAAATAATTTCATGTTACAAGCTACTTTTGAGATTTCTAGACCTTACTGTAAAATGTTTGATAGAGAGCCCTTTAAATGTTTTGTTTTTCATACCCCTGAACCAGACCTACTCCCTGTCTTCCCAGCCACATACCCCTGAACCAGCCCTACTCCCTGTCTGCCCAGCCCTATACCCCTGAACCAGCCCTACTCCCTGTCTGCCCAGCCACATACCCCTGAACCAGCCCTACTCCCTGACTGCCTAGCCCCATAACCCTGAACCAGCCCTACTCCCTGTCTGCCCAGCCCCATACCCCTGAACCAGCCCTACTCCCAGTGTTATTCATGTCACCTGTCTGAGGTCATAATGTTATGGCGGATTGATTTATATTTAAGCAATATTTATTTTTAGCTATTCATTCATGTTGAGAATTCAAGACTTCTTTAAAATATTTAGAATGTTAAAAATGCATTATATTTAACAGGACTCCATGTAGTTACGAATAATATAATTTATTGTGTTTATTCAGTGTGCATCACAGTTAAAAGATTATGTTAAAGACATTTTCATAAACAAAGTGAAGTAATTCCTGCATATAACTTGTGCAACTATGGTATGAAAACTCTGTTGCTCCGCCATCCAAAACCCTGGACACCCACTGTGTTACAGCAGAACACACAGCTATTAAGTCCAGTCACCACCTGTGTTAACCAAAAAAGTAAGATGTACAATTACACGCAATGCATCCCATGTCTATACATCAGTCATAGAGTCTCCTACCACTGTAGAAAATTGTCCGAAATTACTATAAAAACAATTTATACCCAGTATTTAGTATATACAGTATTTATACTATTCCCTGTGCACTCACCCAATATTAAATAATCGCACACTTCTACAGGTGCTTTGGCTCCCACACCAATGCATGCATTGTTTAAACAGGATTTAGTGATTAAACAGGATGCACATAAATACTAAATCGTGACATATAAACTACATTTTGTTTGTGTACAGGACACATTTCTAGTGAATGTAAAAGGCAGTTAATTTTGTGTACAGGACACGATTTTCTTAATGATTCAGGTCATATACAGATCTAGTTTTTATGCATATTACACAACTTTCTTCATAACTTCTTTCAACAACAGCTTCAGTTTTCCATGTGTATTACATGATAGCCTTTAGTGCATTTAATACAATACATAGGCTATTGGTCCCGCATTTAGGGTAGCCAGTTTGCACAAAAAAAGCATTTTTGCGTGTGCATGTCATGAATTTCTAATAAGAAATGTGTGTAGATTTCACAAAAACATGTGATACTGCGTTGATTCATCAGGGAGTCAGTCAAGAGCAAGCGAGTACACTGGTTCACTATTACACTTGGCTATAGTACTAACTACTGTCAGAGGTGCAGGTTGGAACCCAAGCGCAGACTGGAAGAGCGAGGGGAAGTAGCAGACAGAGTAATCGTGGTCGGGCAGGCGATCTGTACGCGAGCTGGCTGTAGTGGTACAGGTAGGCAGGCAGAGTAGTCGTGGTCAGGCAAAGGACCGGAACACAGGCTAGCGGCAGAGGTACCGGTAGGTAGCAGGCAGAGTAGTCGGAGACAGGCAGAAGATTGGTCTGGTGGGAGTCTGCAGTCACAGAGGACACGACAAACAATGACCACACCCACACAACAGAGTGAATGTCTCATCATTTCAACACTGTCATCAAAGGATCAGCTTTGTATAACAAAGATATAACACTTTGGATTATTTGAATTATGCAGGATTCATTGGAAACCCATGGAGACAAGGAAGCAAAAGACCAAGAAACGTAAACTGAAGTGAAAGTACAGAATGAATATCTTTATCAGTATAATCATAGAAATAGTGATTACAGAGAGGAGTGGTTCTCAACAGTGGGGGTAGAGAACTACCACAGGGGCAATGAGATAAAAAGCAAACATTACAATTAAATAAGAAAATAAAAACAATTACATTTGTTACTTATACATGTTTTTTAATTAGGTTTGCAACTTATAGTGGATCATTTAAAGTACTTTGCAGATCTGAAGCAAACATGTAATCATGATATATGAAAAATGTATTGAATTAAATTTGTATGTGGGTGAACTAGCTTGGTATAAGACCTTAAAATTAGGTTATTTCCGTGAAAAGTTCCATGACGTAGAGTAAAGCATTATTTGCCGAATTAATGTATGCAAGTCAAAGAATGATTAATACAGTTTACAAATATACAAGTTGTAAGTCAAATACTTTTTTGTTGTTTGCTGCCTCTATCAAAAAATTATTCAGGATTTTCTACATGGATTCAGACGCTACATTTTGGGCAAACAGTATTTTGACCCCCCCATAAAGGCTAGTGTTCTTGATATGGTTGACTACTGCACCATTACCGCAATCCCAGCCACTGAACTCTGTAGCTCCCTCAAAGTGTTTGTTGGCCTCTCTTTTGCTTTTCAAAAGTCCCCTTCCTCTTGTTTGAACACTGAGTTCTGAGGATGACCTTTTCTTGGAAGTGCCTGAGTGAAGTGATGCAGGTGCCACATTCTGATTAATGATTAATGAACTGTGCTCTCTGGGATATCCAAACTCTTGGATATTATTTTGTACTTTCCTAATACTTGACTTACTTTTTCACTTACTTGTAAGGAATGCTCTTTGCTCTTCATTTTCCTTTAGAATCCCAGCCTGAACAATGACCTTCAATAGCGTTTTGTATCTTGAAAATGTGACAGCAACTTTCAAAAGTTCACCGGTGAAAGCATAGAGTAAAGTAACGGTTTCTTTCAACTGTGTTAACTAGTAGCTAATAGTAGCTTTAATATTTCAGCAACATTTCAATGCGATTTATTTTGTATTATACATATATTGACCAGCCAAAACATTATGACCACTCACAGGTGAAGCAAATAGTTCAAAATCTCCTATCAAGGGCACGTGTAAAGGTCTGGGTAGATTAGATGGTAGGCGAACAATTAGTTCTTGTAGTCAAGGTGTTGGATGTAGGAGAAATGGGCAGGAGTACAGACCTGAGCGACTTTGACAATGGCTAAATTGTTATGGCCAGACGACTGGGTCAGAGTATCTCTGAAACAGCAGTGCTTGTGGGGTGTTCCCGGTTAGCAGTGGTATGTGCCCACCGACAGTTGTCCAAGGACAATCCAGGAAGGCTATCCCATCTGGTCCGAACCAACAGAAGGTCTAAGGTTGCACAAATCCAACAGGGGGAGTGTGAGGCTCTGGGCAATGTTCTCCTGGGAAACCCTACGTCCAGGCATTCATAGGGTCGTCAGTTTGACCGACACCTACCTAAACGTCTTTGCAGACATCTGTGTTGGAAAAACAAGTTTGATCCATGGTGGCTCCACCTTGCAACTTACAGGACTTGAAGGATCTGCTGCTAATGTCTTGGTGCCAGATGCCACAGGACACCTTCAGGGCTCTTGTGGAGTCCATGCTTTAGAGGTTTAGCAATGTTTTGGTGGCACGCAGAAGACCACCAGTATATTTAGCATGTGGTCCTAATCTTTTGGCTCATCAGTATTATCCCAGACCATAAAACCAATGTCACATTACAATATATTCAAAATGTTGAATATAAAAATAAATAACATTAAAACAGAACTACATTTCAATTCATCATTTGCAATTCAGTAACATGAGAGAATTCAGGTCAAGGCTTTGGATATGTGTATAAAATCTAATAATCTAATAACTCATCCAGTAATTTCTTGCTCAGAAATGCACAATAATCTGAACGTTTTGCCAGTGTGCTTTAGCTAGTGCCTTGTAACACTCACCTGACAATTAATTTCTCAGCCCAGGGTTGCTTGCTAACATTGTTAACAAAATTACATTATTGTCCATTGATAAAAGAATTGACAAGTTGAATGAACAGACAGCCCTGAAAACAAAATTTCAGCCCAGACTAACCCTTGAGGATGATGGAGTGTTACCTTGTCAAAGACCTCTCCACACACTGACCAACTTCACACAGGAGGATATGAAGTTTTGCAATTACAGTCCTTAAATTCAGTATTTTTTTTGTAAAAACAAATGCATTATCAGGCAATGTAGGCTGATGCCATGAGCAACAAACAAATATATTTTAATGAACACAAAAACTCACACTTTAAAGGTTGGCTGTTTTACAATGCAAGTCAAAGGTAAATAGACAATTTTCCAGTCTGTGTGCTCGTTTTTATGCAGTTGATATGCGCTAGTATTAAATAATGGTGTAATTGCATACAGTTTTCAAAGCATTTCATTGTAATTACTCTGACTGACATCTTATTGTTACAAAGGACGGCCTTACTGTAACCCCTGGGAAGAACTAACTTGGGCTCTATTACTGAGATTATAAACATATAAGAATTGACTGTCAGAAGACGGATCGACAGATAGACAGATTGATAGATTTCTTTAAACACAGATTTTTTATTCTTTTTTGTAATCAATAACCCTTTGCTAAATGTGATCTTGAAATTACAATGGTGTTCAAAATAATTAGTTTGACCCTTTCTGACATATGCCCTCTTCAGAGTACAGTTAATGTGATTATAATGTATCTAGAATAGGGAAGACCTGGAGTGTGTAATATGGGGTACACTGTATTGACATAGGTCTCCGCTCCACAATGTGAACACGATGCTTAACACATTGTAATGTTGAATGCAAAGTGGATATTTCAGCCAACCACAATTAACAGTGATGAACACGACGTGTCAAAACATCCTATTGTATCGGCTCTTCATGACGCATAATTCAACTGCAAGGAAAGAACAAAAGGTCAGTTATCCACAAAAGGTCATGCATCCACATGAAGCTTTTTAACCTGCCGAGTTTAGTGCGATGGTAGCGGGTGTTTGAAACCCACATCACGCAGCCAATAGTCAACTGCATTTAGAAAAGGCAGCAGCAGATGATAGCGCCGTTTCAGAAGATGATTTCCAATTTCCATCAGCCAAGTATGAAATCATTGCGCTGCCAATATTGCCTGCCAACTTGGAAAGACAGAACATACTACAGCTGAATCTTCTGTTTTGTAAGTATAAGGAATGAAACAGTCACCTCTCTGCATTGCCTAATCACAGAGATTAATTTAGAAGCAGATACTGTAAAGGCACAGGTTAGATGAGAGAGCCAAGTGGGGAAAGCTAGCATCAAAGTCCTTACTTGTCTAAATAATTTCTTATGCATGAGTTTTGGCAATAGGAGACTGCTTGAAATGAAGAGTGTGTCTTTCACTATTTACACCAAGTGGTACAAAGGACGCAAACAGGATGTCGGTCCTTTTCAAATATGAGAACACTTCCATGGTGTGAGGAGAAAGTAAATGTTTCAATGATTCGCAGTATTTAGAGGAAAGATGAGGGTTGTTCATGTTGATGCTCAAGTACAGATTTGACTTAGAAAATAGGGGAAATCACAGCACAATCTGTGCGATTTTCATGAATAATAGTAAACAAAGTGTAGTAAGTGCTATATGAAAAATTACTGCTTTTTGAAAGTTTTGAGAGAAAGTGAGAGAAAGAAAGAAAGGCAAGGAGTCTGTGCGCAACCTACAGCTATAGGGGTTTGCCAATGATTGGTTTGACTCATCCAGTCGTATGTAGTGACTATGACACTCCAGCCCATTAAATAGAATAGATTATTGATTTTGCTTTCTTTGCAACCCGCAAGACGAGAGCTGAGGAAAAACACTAGTCATTAGTTTCGCTGGCCCTCAAGGATACACTCATTATATGCTAGTGAGGTGGGTTAGAGTGGGCATAAAGGACATTGTTGGAAATTTAATAAGCATGGGGGCATGCTGTCAAGCTTTTATTTACCAAAGGGTGGAGGGTGACGACATTAACGGACAACTGTGGTAGCATCCTGTGGGGGGGCATGGAGGTGTGGGTAATGAGGGGAAGTGGCCAGGTAAGTAAGAAACACACTACAATCAAAAAGATGATTGCGGAAACATTCGGTGGATTCCCATATTCAAAGCATGAAGCTAAATGTACGTTTGAGAGAGAAAGGCAGTTATTCAACCAAGAGCTGTAGTAATTCTAAAAAATATATTACAATTAGTAGGGTTGTTGGTCACAATGAGCATTTAGAAATGTACAGTATATATGGGCAAACGGACGGTAGTCCCTATGAGCACCAACTACAAACATATATAAGGATTAAAGGTGCCTTATGTAAATTCACAACACATATCGACAGTGAGTTGTATATTAGTTCTATAACTCCATTAGGATCTGACATTATCATTACAAACAATGAGCATACTGACCTGTTTGAAGCAATGTCACTTCCAACCATCTGCTGGAACAATGATCAAATCTGTTGGTCTGTGATTTACCCCATGCCATGTGTGGGAATAGATCATATATTCAGTGGCAAAATGTGACTGTTGGAGTTAGGCTCTCAGTAGCGGAAAACGATCAGTCATCATACATATAGAAAACTTGGATGCCTGTGAATACAGAACATGACTTGAGACCTTTTTTTGCAGACCTATGTAGGAGAAGCAATTCTTTGATAACAGAGTCAAATGGTCAAAAGCTTACAGAAACAGCACACGTACACACCAATTGTAAATATCTATAGCAGGAACCACATCAGAAGAAAATACGGTGCTGTCGTTTCAAAGACACATTTGCAAAAACGGTCATTTAAATAGTGGTGGAATAAATTCAACCACACAACTACTCACATTGTTTCAGGACCACGGACTGCTGTCAGGGAGAAATAAGTTGTGATATATTCAATGTCCAGCATGCAACAATAAAAAAATGCATCACATCCATAAATATCATGTACCCAGCACTTGCAATTCCAATATCATTACCTTTGTTTTTACTACAACACAACGAGTGGTCTAAAGTTGAAATAATACTTTACACATTGTATTCAAAATGATGTGAACGATATTGCAACAAAAAGCAAGCTGTAGATAAAAACAAAATGTCCACTCACCATTATGATTAGCATTTACTACTGTGGAATGATTTGCCAATTAAAGTAAGAAATGCAATCTCAGTGCAAACTTTCAAGTGTCTCCTAAAGACTTGTCTCTTCAGCCTGGTTTATGATTTAGTTTAGTCTGGCCCATGTGAGCGAAGGTGACCAGAAAGGCCTGATACTGTCCACCCTTGCTGTCTTGCCTGGTGGGCTCTCATCGCCATTGGGATGCCCTTCCTCCAATACCATTCAGGGGTGGAGTCACTGGCTTGTTGTCTCTCTGTTGCGCACTTGTGCAGTTGGGCTGTACTCTGCTGGAAATACTCAGCCCTCATTCAGGATGTTTGCGGTTGGTGGGTGTCCCTTTGGTTGATGCTTGGCAATGGAGGTGTATTGATTTCCTGCCTGTTGGGCCCTGTCCGGGGCCTTCCCCAGATAGGGCCACAGTGTCACTGGATCCCCATGTCTCAGCCCCAAGGTCTTACGCTGCTATAAACATTTGTGCTGGGGGAGTAGGGTCAGTTCTCCTTCTCCACTAAAAATCATTGTAGATCTAAGGAATGCATTTCCTAAATATTCCCTGTCTCCTGCGTTTGAAACTCGAGGGCATGAGGTCTTGGACCACACCTGCGGAGTACCAGGCTTGACTCGTTGCGGTCCCTGTCCAAAATCCTTCTGGTTGTGTTGCACCTGATGATTTCAGCTGCCACTCTTGCTCCTGGTGATTTAACACTAGAACCACCAAATGCCTATGCCAATTAGGGTTTGCGTTTGTAATTAAAATAACAAGGCCATTATGAAAGCTATACACTCCTCCTTCCATGACTGTTCCTAAATAGGCATATTTTACATTGTTCAGTTGTCGGAATTCTAAACTTACAAAGAGAAAACGATTTTGAGACCCTATTTTCCGACTTCATTCGCCAACAGCCCATGCCATTTAGCGTTGGTAACCAAGTGGTACCCAGGTGCTAATCACCCCTCCCTCACTGAATGCTTGACGTCAATGGATGAATGCGCGATACTCCCAGAGGAATGAAAACTTCATTAGTCTATTATTGAAACATAATACAAATGATATAGGCTACTTATCACATGGGTTAACGTTTTTCAACTGGAGATTCAGTTTATTGCATAGGCTAATTCATCAAATGTAAATCGAAAATGTAAATCTACATTATTTTAGAAAGGAAAAATAAACGAAATCGCACACAAATCCAATGTCTCTCTGAAATGTCTCTGCTTATTTTACTGATCATTAATATTCTACAAATGTAAATGAGAATATCTCCTCTTTTTCTACTAACTCCTCTCGGTTTTTCGATAACTTATTAATGTCACATATAGAAAAACTTATAAGCCAAATATCTAGGACAACTAAGCTATGCATTGGCATAGAAATCAATCTGATAGCCCTACTACATCCCCGAGGAGAGTCTTGCAAAGACGCGCCGTTCACAGCCTCTTTATTTCAGACCTCGTCTTTTTCTAATAGCTCCTCTCGGTTTTTGATAACTTATTGATGTCACCTATAGACAAATATTACATGCCAGTAATCTATAAGACAAGAGCTCTGTATTGGCATTGATATCAACTTGATAGCCCCACTACAACTATGCATTGACATTGAAATCATGACTTTTTCTATGTATTCGTTTCTTGTCCTTTTTTGTATGGAACTTCAATACAAACACATTATTGAATTTTTCAACATCCTTCGGCTCTGGCGGTTATAGGGGGTAAAAAAGGCCTTGAGTTAAGGACGGGTGTTTTGTAAAACACTTTGTGACAACTGCTCATGTAAAAAGGGCTTTATAAAATACATTTAATTGATTGATTGATGAAATGTATAATGGCAGGGTCATGTAGCTTGTCTTGTGATTTTATGACCTTAATAAGTTCTTTTTTGATTGAGATCCAAGCCAGGGCTGTCAGTGGGGCCAGTGCCATCCTTAAGTACACTCACTGCAAAAACCTAGCCAGTTAGCTAAGCCCTAGCATGAGAAAATACGAATTAGTAATGTATAATTAGGTGTCATACATTTTCCCACCTAATACAAGACAATTTGTGATTGGTTGATGCTGCTCTAATTTAAGTATTTTGTTAATTACGTTGTCTGGTTCCTTCTATTCAAAACCTGAGTGCCTAGCCAATAAGTGTTGAACACAGCTGGATAATTTCTACCAAGGCACTACCAGAGAAAATTTAAGATTGGATACTTTTTTTGCTTGGATATTAACAGTTCTTTGTTAACCACAACTGAAGAAATTCAATATGAATAACATTACAAATAAGACAAGAGATTAAATCAATGAAAACAACATTTCCAAATTGTATTATCTGTCTTCTGCTTTAAAACGACCAAATATTTATTTTCCACCATAATTTACCAAGAAATCCATAAAAAATCCTACAATGTGATTCTCTGGATTCTTTTTTCTGTGTACCTATGATGAAAGTGTACCTATGATGAAAATTACAGGCCTCTCTTTTTAAGTGGGAGAACTTGCACAATTGGTGGCTGACTAAATTCTTTTTTGCCCCACTGTAACTATGTTTTGTATTGTGACTTTATTACTTGATTGCAAAAAATTGTATACTTTGGAATATAGATTAGTGCGGCATTCCGCGTTCATCTCCATACTTATGCTCGTAGGGCTGCTGGTAATTACACACACATAAATAAGTATGTCTAACTTGGCGTCCCTGAGTCCTAGAATTCTCAAAGAAGTTTGGTTAGATACAGGAACTTTTGTATATATCAATTGTGAAAAACTTTATCCAAATCATGTTATAGATTACAGAAAAACATTAAAATCATTCCATGTCATATTTCAACAAGTGGATATACTCTTACATATAGTTAGGTCCAGAAACATTTGGCCACCTCCACTAACATAATTTTGTGTACGCCATCACAACAGATTTAAAATGAAATAACCAAGATGCAATTGAAGTGCAGATCTTCAACCTTAATTCATGGGTTTGAAACAAAATATTGTATGAAACATTTAGGAATTGCAACCATTTTCATACAGAGTCCCCTTATTTCAGGTGCTCTAATGTAATTAGACAAATTAACATGATCAAAATTAAAATGTAAATTTGTAATACTTTGTTGAGAATCCTTCACTGGCAATGACTGCTTGAAGTCTGGAACACAAAACATTGGGTATCCTCCTTTGTGATGCTTTACCAGGCTGTCTTCAGTTGTGTGTTTGTGTTTTTGTGTCTTAAGTTATGTGTTCAGCAAGTGAAATGCATGCTCTATCGACTCAAGGTCAGGTGATTGACCGGGACATTAAAGAATAAAAAACTATTGTGTTGCTTTCACATTTTTGGGTCATTGTCCATCTGTAAGGTGAAGCGCCATCCAATCAACTTTGCAGAATTTGGTTGAATCTGAGCAGACAATATATGAGCAGACAAAACACTTCAAAATGAATCCGCTGTTTCTGTCTTCTCTCCCATAACCAATAAACACTAGTGACCCAGTGCCACTGGAAGCCATGCATGCCCATACCATCACACTCCCTCCACTGTATTTTACAAGAGATGTGGTACTGTATGCTTCGGATCATGAGCCGTTCCAAGCCTTCTCCATACTTTTTTCTTCCCATCATTCTGGCACAGGTTGATATTAGTTTCAGCTGTCCAAATAATCAATTCTTGAGGCTTATGAATTGATTGCACCTTGTGGTGAACCCTTTGTATTTGCTCTTGTGAAGTTTTCTCTTTATAGTAGACTTGGATACTGATATGCCTACCTCCTGGAGTGTTCTTCTCTGGGCTGAATGTTGTGAATCATCCACCACTATTGTCTTCGGTGGACGTCCAGGCCATTTTGTGTTGCAGAGCTCACCGTATGCTCTTCTTTTCTCTAACTATTGATTTGGCCACACCTCGTGTTCCTGCTATAACAAACAGAAAACTATATGCACATGTATGTAGAGGATTTCTCAACATATATTTATATACATTTGTGCTCAAAAGTTTGCAAATTCTTGAAAAAAAATTTAATATACAGCTCTGAAAAAAATGTAAGCGACCACTTCACCTTTTTCTTTCCTTTCCAAAAAAGTTGTAAAGGAAGGTTTTGAGTGATAAACAAAAGGGTTAAAATTAAGAGACCACTGCAAATTGAACACTTCTGTTCCTCACTCAGAACTTTATTTTTCATTGTTTTTGGAAAGGAAAGAAATAGGTGCAGTGGTCTCTTACATTATCTTAAGATATATATATATATTACAATTTGTGAAGAAAACATGACTGAGCATTTCTTGTGGAATTCACATTTAACTGTAGGTCATAACAGAAAGGCATAATCGTAAAACATGGCAACAAAGATTTTTTTTTTACTGACCCCTGATCAAAAGTCTGCATACCCTTAGTTCTTAATACTGTATTTTGCCCCTTTTAGCATCAATGACAGCGTGAAGTCTTTTGTTATAGTCATCTATGAGGCCCTGAACTCTTGCAGGTGGTATAGCTTCCTATTTGTCTTGGTAAAATGCCTCCAGGTCATGCAAAGTCTTTGGTCGTCTTGAATGAACCGCACATTTGAGATCTCCTTACAGTGGCTCAATGACATTAAGTTCAGGAGACTGATGGTCGCTCCAGGACGTTCACCTTTTTCTGCTCTATCCATTGGAGGGTCAACTTGACCTTGTGCTTAGTGTCATTGTCATGCTAAAAGGTCCAAGAGAATCCCATGCGCAGCTTTTGTACAGAATAATGCCAAATGTCTGCCAGTATTTTCTGATAAAATAATGCATTTATATTGCCTTCAATTTTCACAAGATTCCCTGTGCCTTTAGAGCTCACATACTCCAAAAACATCTGTGAGTCACCAACATGCTTCACAGTGGGGATGGTATTCTGGTTACTATAAGCATTGTTGACCCCTCTCCAAACATATTGCTTATGGTTGCGACCATAGCGCATTTTTGTTCAAGTATTGTTGTTTTGTGCTCCTTGAAACAGATATCTTTTTCCAGAGCAGCCTGTATTTCTCCTGAGGTTACCTGTTGGTTTTTCTTTGTATCCCGAACAATTCTTCTGGTAGTTTTGGCTGCCATTTTTCTTGGTCTACATGACCTTGGCTTGGTATTAAGAAAACCCTCAAATGTTTGACTTCTTAAAATTTGATTGAACAGAACTTACTGGAATTAGCAAGGCTTTGGAGATCTTTTTATATTCTTTTCCATCTTTATAAAGTTCCATTACCTTGTTATGCAGGTCTTTTGACAGTCATTTTCTGCTCTTCATGGCTCAGTATCTTGCCTGCTCAGTGCAACCACGTGATAGCTAATAAACGTATTGACTATTTATACACAGACACTACCACAAAACCACAGGTGTTGGAAATTTACCTTTAATTGCAATATTTAGTGTCACCTTGTTGGTCTGTAAAGTGGCCAGACATTCAAGGATATGTAAAATTTTGATCAGGGCCATTTGGTGATTTCTGTTATCATTATGTTTTAAAAAGGAGCCAAACAACTCTGTGATAATAAATGGCTTAAATAAAACACTTTTCATGATCAGTGTAATGATCCATGGGAGATGGAGGCAAGCGCTGGGTGTAAGGAGATTTTAATGCAAACAAAAGGGGAAACAAAAACAGAGTGTCGTGCACTGAGATACAAAATTTAACATGGATTGGGAACACGAAACACAATGACCGACCAGGACAGGGAGAAAATGGCTGAACTAAATACACAGACTAACAAGGAGAACAAAAACAGGTGGGGGCTAAATACAGGTGAAAGGCATAAACTGATGAACTGAAACGAGAACAGGAAAGACCAAACAAGGACATGACAAATCAAGGACACACAGAAAACACGAAGCGGTATAGTCGCATCTGGCTGGGACCGTTACTATCAGTCATATTTCCAAAATCAATGCCAAAATTTCACAATTTCTGCCAGGATATGCAAACTAATGAGCACAACTGTATATGTTGGCAACATTCAGTTCATACCTGTTACATAGTACCAATGCTCATTTACAGAAGCTATGGATTTCTCTAGGTCTTGATCACCTCTGTTCATTGCTGTAATACGTGCTCCACTGACCTGTTGTTTTCATCTGTCAAGAAAGAGGTTCAACATGTCATTAATAATCTAAATCATGTAGGTAAATATTGGTAAGTTCCGAAAATATGGTAAAACAATGTCCAATCTACTCAACTAAAATTGATTTTTGGATCAAAATACACTAAATGCACAATACAGTGGATATAAAAACTCTACACACTCCTGTTAAAATATCAGGTGTTAGTGATGTAAAAGAATGAGACAAAGATAAATCATATCAGAACGTTTTCCACTTTTAATGTCATCTATAATGTGAACAATTTAACTGAAAAACACACTGAAATCTTCAAGCGGGAAAATGAAAAATAAAATATTTTTTATATCCACCGTAGATGTTTAAATTAGATTTTTTAGGCATGCCACTTTGCCAACTAGGTAACTAAACTATGGGTTTTACATACAAGATACTTTGCATATTCAAAAAAGCATTCTAAGATTTGATCTTAGTTGTAAAATTTAAAGAAAATACTTATTTACTGCAAATATTAAATGATAAAAAAAATTGATTTATCCTAAATTAAATTCTCACTGTAGTTGTAGTACACAGGCACAGCATTGTTAGCAACATTTGAAAGTGTATCAGCAATACCAAACTGTTTACTTTGCAAAACAGTTTTGCCAAAAGGTTCATGGAGGTTGAAAAATAACATCATTAGAAATGCATGCTCCCAAGCTTGACATTGGGTTATTGATGAACATCATGTTTTATTGAAAGAGAATATCTGGGAATTACTGACTAGTCCGAGACCACCTGTGATCCAGAAACAGATATAAATCAATAGCCGCAGTGATTATGAAGACCCGGGGGATTTACATGTGCCGCAAGTTATAAAAACTGATTTCTTTAGAGAAAAATATTCGAACAGTACATGGAATTGCAGTTTTTCATTGTTGAATAAAACATGCAGCTGTGATCCCCCTAAGGCAGTCTTACTTGCATTCAAGGTGAGAAAATATTGATATCATGACATACCTGCAAAGACAGTGTCAGATTGCAGAGCTAGGCCTTCCCCCAAGGCCTTGTGATTGTATTGACTGTACATGTATTCAATGGGAGTTTTCGTGCTGTGAGAGCTTGGTTTTAACCTCAGAGTCATGGAGGGAATGGTATGCGAATGACTATCTCTACTCGCTGTCCTCCACAGATGGCAGTAGAACTCTGGGAATGAGGGTCTGGAAGAGAAGAAGGATGGTGTTTTTAAAAGAACAAGACATTAATATTAATATCCCTGTTTGGAAAGTTGGGAAGAATGTACACAGGATGTTTGCATTGCTGCATTAACTAGCATATGTATGCTTTAGGATGCATTGGATCATTGTGGTATTCAATGTTCATGATGATATACCCTGCGAGAATGCTATAGTTATAAAAGCACAATGCCGAATCCATCATATAGTATTTTACGACTGTCTGAAAACCTTACATACTGTTATTTTCATACTTCCTCCAGCCTTGTTTCTAAGGAAGGCACCATGGATATCAGTAATTATGGTATCGATAATGGTGGAAGCTCTATTTGCATTACTTTGTATGTAACATTTCTCACGTTTATTTTTCCAGTGTGTGGATCCAAGAGATTATGAACATATGCATTCATTGATTACATATCTGTGTCTCACTCTGCTGCTGAAACAGCTCCTTTTTGCCCAGACCCTGTGGTGAAGTCCTCTTATTGTGGAGTCTAGGACTCCACACATTTTTGATTTACAACAAACTTTTCTGCTGTAACTGGAAAAGAAGCTTCAAAGCTATTGCAAACAAAGTCATGGCAACACAGGTAGACTATTTGGGCAGCATTATTTAATTTTTTTACACTTTCTAACAAACTGAAAGAGCTCCTATGAATCATATACACAAAGTCCTGTTATTAAATCCCAAGGGGAAGACCGTGTTCAGCAACCCATAACCATCGTTCACCTGTTTTCACACAAATCTCTTGTCTTTTCACACTTTTTTACAAAATTCCCTTTGTAGGGCACAATTGTTGTCAGGTAGAAAACACTGCCATTTATTAACAAAACTCCATTCTTCACAATTCTAACACTCAACAAATTGTTCTTGAAGTGTGAACTAGGGCGGACACAATATCCAATTTTCACTACACGATTATCGTGGCCACCTAGAATACATGGTAACGATATTATCTATACCGCTATAACGGTATCTATAGAACATTTTAAGTAAAATAATGCTATCTCTCAAATTCATCTTCAACTATGTTTAATGTTTTTCGGGAAATTAATTACACTCAAAATACAAGTGTATGGAGAGAGTCTGTACCCATAACTCTACAACTAAAAAAAGAAAAGCATTCAAGAAGAACAACTTCACTTAATGGATATTGAAAAGGCAACCAGATGAACAGCTAAACAAAAGATCTAGGGCTAACACCAAGAGGAGTTTTCAATTCGAAAGCTAGTGTATACGTCCAGACTAGTTTAAGTACATGCATTGTTTGTCCATGAATAAGCTATGGAAAACCTGAGAGAAGTTTTGGGAAAAATACAACATCATATTTTCCATGTGAATAGACTACTAAAATGGCACATATTTGTGGATCTCCTGGGGTTCTAGTGGGGCTAAAGAGTTGATTTCAACGTCAGTGCATATACAGTCCAGTCCCCTTGTTTAAGCACATGTATAAAAAAATTATAGCTGACATGAAAGGTATTTTTGAAAAATACTACTTTTGTTTTGCCTATTGAATATGATATTATTATATGTGTATTATTAACATGATATCAGTATTTCATTTTTTAAATATCACAGTTATCATCAATACCAGTATATCGCGACACTCCTAGTGTGAACATCAACAAGCATAATTAGTCAACAAGCAATGGAGCAATGGATGGCTACATCAGAGACAGGGATAGAGGAAGAATGAGAGGTGGTTGCCAAGGGAGAAGAGAAAGAACAGTGATCTCTAATGACATGTGTTAACTAAATTTGAGCATGTTATTGTACATAGTGTGAAGAGTACAGGTAAACCTGAGACGTTTCACTGTTATCACCTATCTGGACTTTTACAAATGAAAATTAGTTACTTACTGTGAACTTATCTGAGTATTTTGCTGTCCACCCTGTTATGTTGTGCTCTACATCTGTATACATTAGTACACACAAGACAGGACAGGGAAAGGTACATTAACTTGGGACTCACTTGTATTCATATTGTTTCAGAACTGAATATGTTTTTTTGCATTGCAAAAATTGCAAATCGCTTGATTTGTGAATTAAACACTATAGAAATTATTATGCAAACCAAAGATAAGTCTGCCTAGTATTTTATTCTCTCATTCATAATATAAGTCTATGCAAAATTTCAGGTGTTGGTTTATTACAGTGAACTAAAATCCCTCAAAAAATTTACAATTACAGTACTTGTGTATTTTCTGTACACATCAGCATACTTTCTAGACATACAATCTATTATAACATATATTATATACAAAGTTCAAAATCTTTAACAAGAATTTTTAAAAATCTATAAATTTTATACCTTTTATATTAGTGTTTTCATTTCCTCTCACCAGCATTTTGTATTCAGTAGAGTCATTGTATGTTGTGTATTTATTTAGATTAATGTTTCATTTATATGCCAGATAATGTGTATTTGAGTGTAATGTTTAATTTTGTGGGAGATGTCTGGGGATTTGAGACAACATTCTGGAAATGTGTTTTAGCAGTTGTGAAAAACTTTAAAATCATGCCAGGCACATTAAGAGAGTTATTATCTTTCTCTTCTGTTGTTATAATCATTGCAAACATCGGCTAATAGATGCTCAGCTTCTGTAGGGCATTTCATTGAAACAATAATCTCAACATTTTTGCATTCACTAACAAGAGAATATACAGTACATGAATATATACCAAAAGACATGCCTTGCAGTCCCTATAAGCAATAAATTATTGCATCTGATCTTTTGCACTGAAAACATGCAGGGCAAAAAAAAATATTACTGGCAAGTGGCAAGCATGGGTTAACCATTCAACACAACATACCAATGAGAACCTCAAAATTTGAATATACCGTAGAGCAAAAAACTGAACTAAAACACAACAAAACCAAGCTATAACAGTTTGATAGAAAATGTATTTATTTCAGTTACGGGTTGACCCGTTATCCAGTCAAAACATGTCTCACTGTATTTATTTAACTATAAGGATCATATTTCTTTTTGTACATGTAAATTTTCTTACAGCTCCGGTGCAGCGGTCTCCTCATGTTTTCCGAAGCTGTATAGACCTACTTTGCGTGCCAAGATCCGATAACCTGGGCTCAAACGAAAGCCTATTTAAAAAATAATTCAAAGCATAGAAATGAGCAGAAGACAGAGCGCATTTTAGAACAAAATGCTTAGATTGTTTTTAGCACACAATCCGCTTAGATAAAATCACTTTCTTAGAAAGCTAAAGTGTAGATCATGAACTGTTTTTACTTGTATTTTGACTTGCCAAGCTTGTCACGGTCCCGGCCTGCTGGGGCTGTTCCGTTCCGTTTCTGTTTGTCTGTGAGTTGCCTTGTCCTTGTTTCAGTTGATCAGTGTATTTCGTTCACCTGTGTTTTGCCCCCACCTGTTTCTGTTCTCCTCGTTAGTCTGTGTATTTAGTTCCGTCAGTTTCTCCCTGCCTTTGTTAGGTCATTGTCATGTTATGTCAATGTCTTGTTTGATGTTCGTTTGCTCCTGCTCCTGCTCCCGTTCACCTAGTTTCAGTTTGTTCCGTTTTGTTGCAGTGCACGGCACTCGGTTTGGTTTTACTTTTAGTTGAATTAAAGTTTTCCCCTGCACCCCTGCATTTGCCTCCATCTCCCTTTTTGGATTCCCTGTGCCCTCGTGACAAAGCTATTAAATCAAGTACATATGAAACATTAACGCTCACTGCCAGACAAAGTAAAACAATGACGATGCTTGTGTGGGATAAATGTGGGTCTGACAAATTTTCAACACAATTTAAATATAATTATTCCCTATCTCAAGATATCTGATGGGTGTATCATGTAGAAATGTTATCAATACACTTACAATTTGATCCAATGATGTCCTCGACCGAAGGCACAATATGTGGACAGTGACGCAAGTACTTGACTCTTGACATTTGTGACCCATAAACATTCACAGATGCTGGGTATCTTCCCTGAGATGTTCATTGGCTGTTTTAGCCATGTGTTTATTGCAAGCAGAATTATTCTCCAATAAGTATTGATGCATTCAGTTGTATCAGAGCATACAAGATGTTTCTGTGCACTTCAGAATTCAACTGCAACTGTCAGCAATTATGTCATCAATGAAGACAAGTGAGCCAGTTCCAGTGGAAGCCATACATGCTCAAAACATAACACTAGATTCAATTAATTGAGTTAGAATGACAGTTCATTTCCTCCCACTTTCCACTACTCTGGTACATTTAGATATTTTGCCATCTGTACACATTTACTTTTTCTAGAACATAGTTGGCTCTTTTTTAGGCCAACTTGTTTTTAAGGCCTATTAGTGTTTTTGCCCCATGCAGTCCAGTTGCTCTAGTACAGTTGGTAGAGTTTTCTGCTAATAGTAGGGCTACAACATCCAAACCTACATCCTGTACAGTAGTGGTACTCAACTTTTACCCTACGAAGTCCAGAGATTGCTCGTTTTCTGTTCTACCTCGTCATAAATTGGACCCACCCGATATCTCTTTCCTAAATTTGTCCCTGATTAGACGGTGGCAATGAAAAAAATAGTGGAATTGGCATTTAAGGCCTGTAGAGGGTTCCTGATCTGTCTGATAGTTATGTTTTTTTTTTATTATGGTGATCTTGCAGGTCATTTACCAATCGTTTTTCCTTTTCTTAATGTACCGAACAGTTGATTTTGGCACACACATTATGTTTTGCTATGACTCCATTTATTTAAATTTATCAGCATCATGATGACAAGTTTGACTTGTAATGAAACTTATTTTCAATGACACTTATCACTGATTCAATATTAATGGAATGAACTGTAACCTCTTTTCCTCATGTGGAATGGCTATAAAACCTTGCAAGAAAGAGTAAATGGTCAATAAAATAATATATACATTAAAACTGTTTTCTGGTGTGGTCTTCTTTTCCTCTACGGCACTCACTGTGACATTAAAGCCACTGGTCTGTGCTCTTGGTTCTAGCAGTCAAATTGAAATGATAAGTAATCCCGTCCATCAGGCTGTTCTCCTCTGTTGAATCTATGCACAAGCAATTGGAGCCTGGGCCAGGGAAGATGTAAGAGGACGCACGGGTGGCTGGCTGATCACAGCTTGTCACACGTGATATATGTTAAGTGGATGATGCACTCACTTTGATAGATATCTGACATCACATCATTGTTTGATATTTTCTAGTCTATGTCTATGGAGTCTGTGGAGGCATTCTGTGCTCAGTCAATAATTTCGATATGAGCAACACACACACATTTACGTTTTGTCTTTGGATGCCCACAATTTACACGGATGGCCAATTCTGTCATAAAAGCTGCTTACAATGACGGAAAGTGATGAGTTACTTAAAAACTTGAAATCACATGTAGCTTATAGATGATCAGTCATTGCTTCCATTGCTCTGTCTCTTGGTACTGGTTACATATGTCCAACAGAGTACCCAACATAGTTGTTGAGTACAAAAAATGCTGTATTGCTACTGTTTGATTCACAAGTTTTATTTTTAAACATTGTCATAGCATTTGAGACAATATGGTGTAGCATTTCAGATGTATTGCAACATACTTCCAGATATACAGTCTCCTCCAAAAGTATTGGTACGGCAAGGCAAATTCCTTTGTTTTTGTTGGTCACTGAAGACATTTGGGTTTAAGATCAAAAGATGAGACAAGAGTTCAGAATTTCTGCTTTAATTTTCTGATATTCACATCTAGATGTGTTAAACAACTTAGGATATATCACCGTTTGTATCAGACCACAGCATTTTTAGGTGAGCAAAAGTAAAGGAACAAATAATCTTAAAGAAAATAACATTTAATATTTTGTGGCATAGACTTCCTTGCAATAACTGCCTCAAGCCTGCGACCCATCTACATCACCTAACTGTTGCATTCTTCATTTGTGATGCTATTCCAGGCTTTTACCGCAGCTTATTTCAGTTCTTGTTTGTTTCAGGGTGTTTCTCCCATCAGTCTCCTCTCAAGGAGGTAAAATGCATGCTCTATTGGGTTAAGGTCCGGTGATTGACTTGGCCAGTCTAAACCCATCAATTTTTCCCCCTGATGAAGTCCTTTGTTTTGTTGGCAGTTTGCTTTGGGTCATTGTTCTGCTGCATGATAAACTTCCTCCCGATAAGTTTCATTGCATTTCTCCTTAAATTGGCAGACAAAATGTTTCTTTACATTTCTGAATTCATTCTGCTGCTACCATCATCAGTTACATCATCAATAAATATTAATGAGCCTGTTCCAGAAGCAGCCATGCACGCCCAAGCCATGACATTACCTCCACCATGCTTCACAGATGAGTTTGTATGCTTTGGATCATAATCAGTTCCTTTTTCTCTCCACTTTTTGGCCTTTCCATCACTTTGGAAAGGCCAAAGTAAAGAGATTAATCTTGGTCTCATCAGTCCATAAGATTGTGTTGCAGAACTTTCTCTGTACTTCTGTGCAAATTTCAATCTGGCCTTCCAATTCTTACTGCTGTTTGCATCTTGTGGGGTGGCCTCTATATTTCTGCTCTCTGAGTCTTCTTCGAACAGTGGATTGGGATACCTTCACCCCTGCACTGTGGAGGTAATTGGTGATGTCACTTACTGATGTTTTGGGGGTTTTCTTCATAGCTCTCACAGTATAACTGTCATCAACTACTGTTGTTTTCCTTGGCCAACCTGTTGGATGTCTGTTGCTCAGAACACAAGTAATTTCTTTCTTTTTCAGGACATTCCAGATTGTTGTGCTTGCTATGCCCAATGTTTGTCCAATGGCTCTGGTTGATTTACCTTCTTTTCTCAGCTTGGCAATGTCTTGCTTTTCTCCCATAGACAGCTCCCTGGTCTTCATGTTGGTTTATCCTCTTTAACAAGAAATGCATTCTTTATAGGTTTAACCCAAGGATGGAAACTTAGACTAATCATGCAGAGCTATTTAATGTTTGAACAATCAACCTAAAAGGCAACACCTGGGCAACAAGAAACATCTATCAGTCACATGTTCCAAAAGTTTTGCTCACTTGAAAAATGGTTGGGTTCAAACAAAGGGTAGTATGTTCTGAGTTGTTTAACACATCTAGATGTGAATACAAGGAAATGAAAGCTGAAATTCTGAACTCTTGTCTTATACTCATCTTTTGATCTTAAACCCAAATGTCTTCAGTGAACAACAAAACAAAGGAATTTGCCTTACCGTTCCAATTCTTTTGGAGGGGACTGTAGATTTGTTTTACTACCTCCAAACATTCAAGAACATTATAATGTGGACAAATGTACAGCTTACCTGGTTTAAAAGAGAGAGCTGGTCAGTATGTAATAACAGTGAAGGGAGATGGAGAATGAGAAGCATCTAACTACGTAGAGTGTATACACCCAAAAAAATTGCAAATAAGTTTGTAGACTAAAAAAATGCTAAAGAGTGTATAGACCGAAAAAATGCTAGGGATTGATTTTATGGAAGCCCACACTGATCTTCTAACCAGAAGGTCACGTGGGTCAATGGTCGCAAGGGCATGCTCTCTCACTGGAGAACTTGTCAGCTTTACAGAGCAGGACATCACTAATGATGCCTACATGTTTCACAGGCAGCGCTTGCCAAATTTCATCAAGCATAATAGGTTTTTGTCAGCCAGAGATACTGTTGAGAAAAACGCTAGAGGAGAGCCAGATCCGAAACCACTCTCATCATTTGACAGCTAACATTTTCAGATGAAGCATAAAATGGCAGCTGGCGCATGTACCCATTTTGTGTTAATCAGAGTGACTATATTTCTACTCTACAAAATTGCAATTACCCTGCTACCTGAATGCATTCAAAGATCCCAAGATTTCAAATATTAGGGGGATAAATAGGGGGAATTTTTTTATTTTGAGGCCAATTTATTAACTGAGACTGTTTTTAATCTCCACATGCATAAGACACAGCTGAGCTGGTTGATCAGAATGTGAAAACAGCACCATCATGTGATGCAGCAAATGGGTGGTGATCCTCCAACCTTGTTACAGATAGGGGATTCCCATGTTGATTACGCATAATTAAAAACCTGGATGCAAATTGGGATATTCATTGGTGTAGAATGGAATACACAAAATAGATACGGTATTAGCAATGATGTCAAATTAAAGGAGTGTAAATCATTTGATTTAGCCAGGATAACCATTATCCATTTTCAAAGCATGTTGGGCTACAGTGTGTATATATATGCACACGCATACAGCTCTGGAAAATATTAAGAGACCTCTGCTCCTTTTTTATTCCTTTGCAAAAAATTGAAAAGCAAAGGTTTGAGTGAAGAACAAAATAGTTCAATTTGCAGTGGTCTCTTAATTTTAACCCTTCTGTTCCTCACTGAAAACCTTCCTTTTTTACTTTTTTGGAAAGGAGAATAAGGTGCAATTTGGTCTCTTAAGCTTTATTCATATAAATAAAATCAGATCTAGGCTTATTTGTCATATTGTCAACAATTTAATGATAATCCCGGGACACAGACACATTGGCTAAACCCAAATCTACAATATATAGACTGTATAACAGATAAAAACTGTACATTTCCCAGAATTGTCTGTTAACACTAGAGTTGCTCCTTTTGTTAGAAGTATGGTATCATGCATACTTCATAGTGATTAGTATAACTGATCCAATAAGCTGCACAGACCTGGTCAACCACATATTTAAAAAAGAAACGTGTGACCTTCTGTCTCTATTTATCTATCTCTTTGTCTTTATCTTTTCTTCCTTCTCTATGCCTTTCTTATTTCTTTCACACTTCTGTTTCAGATTGCCTCAGTGCTGTTGTGCCCAGAATTCTGTTCATTAACTTTCATTTTCCCTTCTTTCGCGGCTGTGACGGCCGACTCCTCTCCCTTCATTGACTTGTCTGATAGGATTTGGTCCTCTCTCGACTGATGCAATCTCAGCAGCTCAGCAGCTGCGATCCCCGCTCGTCCCCTGGTGAAATACAACATGCTCCCTCACTGCACACAAGCCCGTCAGCATTCTGGTGCTAACACCATTTTCATTAGAGCTGGATTAAGAATTAAAACAAGGGCAGTACCCGCCACATGTTGACAAAACCAGAACCACACCACCTTTCCTCTACTGCTTTAGGGGTGTTGTGTGTGTTAATGCTAGTGAAACTGCAGCTGAACTTGACATTGAAAATAAACCAGATTTTCTGTCTGTCTACAGTATAGGATTGTTCGTTTTCCTGACTGTGCATTTGTGTTCCAACAACAGCTGTTACCAAATCTTTCCCATTCCATATGTAATCAGAGATTAAATATTGACACATGCAGAGACAAAAGGCTACCAACTTCCAATTGTTTGTGGATGTTATATTAAAATTGTCAAAGTGTGAAAATCCTTAGGATGTGTTGGATTCCTGGATTACTTCTAGATTTCATATTTTTGCAAACAGCCAGTTTTGTATGCCACCTTCATTCTTCACTGGTAGGAAACCAATCTAAGTAATTTTTCAGGTAGAAATCCCTCCTGGGAAAGCCTCAGGTTTGCCTCTGGCTTACTGTAGAAAAGCACCAGTGGTATGGCCTGTAGCCTCGCCAACAGCTTCAAGTCTTTACAGCCACAAAGCCGTGCAAAACACCAAAGCGGTTTTTGGATTTTGTAAAAAGAAATGATATATTTAGATTCATATAGACAAACAGAAAATGTTTTAGTTTTGTTTTTGGTTAGTACACAACGATTATGTGAAAATATTATTTAAGTCAGATTATACAAATAAATTATTTTATTTACTTGACACAACAATATTACCATAAGGATCGTAAAAGAAGTTGTAGGCCTCAATTTCGCCAACGTTGTTTGTTTGGACACTTGCAAATTCCATTAAAAAAATTATATACATATATTTATATATTTGAGTCCGTAAATACAACATTTGAAAACAGAAGTGTTGACATTGAAAGCAAAACATCCATTCAAAGTATTGGGAAGAAAGTATGCATTGCAGAATAATTACATTTAAATCTGAAAACAATTGAATTCAAAACAACTTTTCTAAGCAAATAATTTCAGATAATAATTACTGTGATTGTGAACATATTAAGAACAAATTGTAATAATTAATACAGATGAAATGCAGCTGAAATCGTCAGGTATCAACTTGATCTGCAACACAACCAGGAGGACTTTGGACAGGCACAGCAATGAGTCTTTTGAGCCTGGTACTCCGCAGGTGTGGGCCAAGACCTCTTGTCCTCCTAAGATTAAAACGGCAGGTGACAGGGAACATTTAGAAAATGCATTCCTTAGATCTACAATGATTTTTAGTTGAGAAGGTGAACTGACCCTACTCCCACAGCACAATAATATAGCCGGGTAAAGCCTTGTGGCTGAGACAGAGGGGTCCAGTGACACTGTGGCCCTATCCAGGGAAGGCCCCGGACAGGGCCCAACAGGCAGGAAATCAATACACCCCCATTGCCAAGCATCAACCAAAAGGACACCCACCAACCGCAACCACCCTGAATGAGGGTCAAGTATTGCCAGCAGAGCACAGCCCAATTGCACAAGTGAGCAACAGAGACAACAAGCCAGTGACTCCGCCCCCGAATGTCATTGGAGGGAAGGCATCCCAATGGGGATGAGAGAAAAGACAGTATCAGGCTTTTTTGGGCACCTTCACCCCACTGAGCCATTATTCTGCAAACCCAGTCCCTACTGCATCCGTCTATGAGGGTGCTTCTCTGTTTCCAAGCTTTTTCTTATGAAGAAAGAGGGCAAAATGGATGAGTAGTACACAGAAATACTAAAAGACGTGCTTAAGTCTGCAAGAGACCTGGGACAATGACCCCAAACATTGACAAACATGACGCCACACTAGAGTAGCTAAAAAACAGAAAGGTCAATGTCATGCTGTAGCCCAATCAAAGCCCAGACTTCAAACCAATTGCTGTTCACTGAAGGTCGCCATACAACTCGATGGAGCTGAACAATTTTGAAAGCCATGAACAAAAATTGCTATGTCCAGATGTTCAAAGCAAGTTAAGACTTCTCAGAAAAAACTCATGCTGTAATTGCTGCCAATGGTGTCTCTAACGAATATAAAGGGGAATACTTAAGAAATTAATTATTTTTGGTTTTATATTTGTCTATTCAATTTTGATTTTATGTTGTCCGTTTATATTATATCTCCATAAAATTAGCTTATAATGTGCTGCTGTGTTCTGGGTCCATTCCTTGATCATGGTATACCGACGATGCTGGGAGTCACGCAAAGGGCAGTGCAAATTGGCTCAGAACCACCTAGGTTGGTTGGAGGAGAAAGGATTTGTGGGATGTGTTTCCAAGGAAGCATGTCCTTATCTTCATCCACACTGCGCTTGCAGGAAGTTGCAAAAAGGCAAGGCCAGAAAATTGGGAAAAAAACTTGTTTCTGCTTTCCACATTTTAGGAATATGGATTCTCTCTCAATACATTCATTGTCAATGCAGCCGGGACAATCCAACTGTTAACAGCTGGTGTCTTCTGTTGATTAAATGTCAGAGCATTAATGTGATCCTATTATGTTCATTAAAGTTGTGGAAAATCAGGAAAAAGTGAAAGACAAGCTTAGATTAAATTCACTCATTGGGATATTTTAGCCATGCATGTATTCTACTCGATACAATGAGAATCCACAGGAAACAACCTAAATTAAATAAAATGTTTGCCATCACTAAGCATTGAGATCAGAAAACATTGTTGTGCAAAGTAATTAATCATTAACATAAGAAATGCAAGGCAGACTAAACAGACACTATCAACACAACTAAAGAACACATCCAAAACGAAACATGATATTGGAGTGAAGAAAAAAAAGGTCTGTATTTTGGAATTGTCGCTAATGCCCAATGCTCGGAAATGTCTGCTTCAGGTAATGCAGTGTATTTGTCAGACAGACTGGGAGGCAGGGCATTTCCCTTATAGGCTGTCTGCCTCTTCACTGTTGCTCTCATACGATTTCTTTGATTGACACCCGTGATTTATCGTGGGTAGATCTTTTGTCATGAGGTGGTAAAAAGCTTGTTTTGGAGACAGAGAAGCGGCTGCAGCCTGGAAGGTCGGCATCCATCTGGTTTCCACCTGAATAATTGTTTCGTTAGTATGTTCTTTAAACTGTAGACTTCACCTTGCCTCCAGACTACACTCAACTCCCATAGGCGATCGCCTTGAAAAGAGACAAACACGCAGATAAATTAGACACAGATGGACCATTCAATCGTTAACCACCCAATCAAATGTCTTGTTCCAAATTAGGAAATCTTTCACCCATAAGACTGTGACATTTCAACAGGAACTATAGCCCCTAAGGAATGGCTGTTTGGATTCTGGCTTTATACAATTGAAAATATATTTCAATCTTATTGTCATGAACAGATGAAAATATAACCTCTTCTATGTGTGGCTATCCATGGGGGGCTAGCAAGCAGCTAACATCTGCCATTTCCTAAATTAGGTAGAGATAGTGATTTTATAACATGTGCTTTTACTTTATTATCCCTGCTGGCCAGTGATTTTATTTTTAGCCTACAGTACAGCTGTATATATTGCCCTGTAGTGATTTAAATTGAACCCTGTCCCAATGCCATCTGTCATTGCCATTAAAACTATGCTAGCAAGCATAGCACAATAGCATCCAGCTGCAGCCCCAAGGCTCCGCTGGCTTAACGTCATACTTCTGTTTTGTTACTTCTGTTTCACCATTACCGTTTCATCATTTCCTGACTTCTCCTATTTCAAACTGTCACTTGAGTAAACTTAGTAACAGGTGGGCAATTCCCAAAAATATTACTTCTGTATCATAATTTCCCTTACATCTACTTCAGATATTCACAAAAACTGTGATTCCCATGTAATGGATATCCCAACTAAACATTCTGTAATGTTATTGACTATGAGTATTGCATTTATATAACTAGCATTAGCTTACCAACAGAATCTCTCAAACACTGTTGTTCAAGCTAGTGAGAGGTTCTGTTTTGTTCTTTTTGGTTCGTGCCTTTTGTTTCGGAAAATGATTACTTTCTCCTGTTTGTAATTTGCTCTCGTTAGCTCACAATTTAGTCTGCCCAGTTGTGTTTAGCCCTTGTAGAGTTATTGTATTTCTGCTTGCCTGGTTCCTGGTTCCTGCTGTGTTGTTTTTTTGCCTGTCTAAGTTTTATTATATCCATAAATGTCCTATAGGTCTGCACATGGCGTTCTGTCCGGAAAACATGGTGATACTATCCTAATTCATGAAGCCATATCAATTTTTTTGTTTTACATTGACAATGATTCCATTTGCATAGATTTGCCAAAATGTTCAGACAAACAATTTCCCAAGCATTCAAGCTCAACACAAAATGCTTTCAAGCTCAACACATCCCAAACATGCTCAATGGGTAACATGTCTGATGAGTATGCAGGCCATGCAAGAACTGGGCTGTTTTCAGCTTCCAGGAGATTGTGTAAAGATCTTCGCAACCTGGGACCGTGCATTATCATGCTGCAACATGAGGTGATGGTCGTGAATAAATGACACATCAATGGGCCTCAGGATCTTGTCATGGTATCTCTGTGCATTGAAAATGCCATCAATAAAATGCAACTGTGGTCGTTGTGCATATTACATGCTTGCCCATACCATAACCCAACCGCCACTACGGGCCACTCGATCCACAACGTTGAAATCAGCAAACACCTTTCCAAAGTGCCAGGCGCCATCAAATGTGAGCATTTGCCCACTCAAGTCGGTTACAACGACAAGCTGCAGTCAGGTGGAGACCCCAATGAGGCAGCGAGCATGCAGATGAGCTTCCGTGAGACAGTTCCTGACAGTTTGTACAGACATTCTTTGGTTATGCAAACCGATTGTTGCAGCAGCTGTCCGTGTGGTTGGTCTCAGACAATTTGGAGATGCAGATGCTGGATGTGGAGGTCATCGGCTTGTGTGGTTACACGTGGTCTGCGTTTGTGAGGCCTGTTGGATGTACTGCCGAATTCTCAGATATGCCTTTGGAGACGGCTAATTGTAGAGAAATGAACATTCAATTCATTCAACAGCTCTGGTGGACATTCCTGCAGTCTGCATTCCAATTGCACTCTCCCTCAACACGTGACATCTGTGGCATTGTGCTGTATAATGGAACTTCACATTTTCGAGTGACCTTTTATTGTGGCCAGCCTAAGGCACGCCTGCAATACTCCTGCTGTCTGATCAGCATCTTGATTTAGAATACAGACAATTCCGTCTCCTCTCTGTCCTCGCCGCAAGCGACTAACGGAACACGCAGGAACGCTCCCCTGAGGGAGGGGTGCTTGCCGGTTAGAGGAGACGGACCAGAGAGCATCAACCGGTGAGATCATTCCTTAAATATATATTATATTTCCTTATATTTTGGGAATACAGGATTTGTACCTTTTTATGGGATTTAGTAAACTAGGTGGATGGTTTCAATGTGTCAGCGTTGATGGATATGTGGAAGATAGATTTGAAAAAGTATGGTAAATAGATGTTTTTAGGGTATTTCAGTTATAGCTACTGTAGTTAAGAGACTGCCATTGTCCCGTGTCCTGATAGCACTAGTAAAACCTATATGCGGTCTCTATCTCCCTATTGTGGGACGATTCGTGCATGATTTTGAGCAAATGGTGGAATTGGTTTCTGTGCTAATGTCTGGGCGTAATGCGAGAAAGTTGTTCTCGTTTGCTTTTTCGACAATAGGGGAATTGAGAACCTAAGTCTCCTTGTACATCTTGTATTGTAAATTGCGGAGATTTTGTCCTGTGGGCTAGCAGTGAGCGGACCTTGGGTTGATTTCCAATCATGTAGGAAAAGCAATATCTGTTGCGCATGTGGTGGGGTATACCTCCACATGCTATGCTTAGAGGACCATGTGGATTTTGTAAAGCTCGATGTGCACCAATTTTTTAGACTGTAGGATGGAGTAGGGATTGCTCCTCAAAAACGCCAAAGATGTTGGACAGCATGTGGTTTGGTGAATAGTAGATGGATATTCAAGATATTCACAAAATATCTTTGTCAGGATCGGGAGTTGGGACCCAAGTGCGGATAGGAAGGGCAAAAGGGGAGAGACAGGTAGGGTGATTGGTGTCAGGCAGGGAATTGAGACTCAGACAGGCGGCAGAGGTACTGACCGGTGGCAGGCAGAGTAGTTGATGATGAGCAGAAGGTCGACACACGGGCTGGCAGCAGAATTACAGGCAGGGAGCAGGCAGAGTAGTTGGGGAAAGGTAACGAGTCGATACATGGTAAATCCAAACTGAACGAAGACTCCGAGATTGCTGTGAATCGCATGTGGAGTGTTGACTAGGATCCACAGAAATACTGTTGGTGAGGAGGTGAGTGGAGACAGGTGTGAAGTGGTTAATTGCGAACAGGTGCGCAATCCGTGCTCAGGGACGCGAGGACGCGGAGGCGGGGACGTGACAATCTTGATTCGCAAAATATACAAAACTGCCTGTGGTTGAGCACTTTTGAACTAATACAGTTCACAACTTTTACAGCTGTAACCATAATATTCTACATTTAATTACACTTGTGCACAGGGCCTCCAGCTGTATTATGCAGTGAAGTTTGACTGCATGACCCTCCGACGCGCTCACTTTCTTGCACACCAAAGTTGCTAGTCCATCCTGAGCATCTGTCTTAGCTACAGCCCTGTCTGTAGTCACTCCACATAACTTTTGGCATGGTAATTCAGCTTGTTTAATGGCCTTGGATACCCACTAAAGAAAATCCCTTTAGTGGGTTCCTGCCATGCTTTGAAGGTCACTCTTACCAAAAAATATTATACTCCTCGCCAAAAGATAAACAACTGCACAGTGTCTGTTATGTCAGTGGTATCCTTGCACGCAATTAAAAATAAGTCAAATTGGTAACATTTAATTTTAAGATCTCCTCATTACATTGTGCTTCCATATGTAATCACACAGTAACCCTATGTGCACACTGTCCACTCGCTCAACCTGCAAATCGCTCAATCTATGGCAAGATGTCGCTGAGCCAAAACTAGCGTGCACATTGCCTGCTCAGGCAGGGCGTGTCTTCCTAATCTATGCCAGCAATAACCAGTCAACCAGAATAGGAGAAACATCCATCTCTGCAAAAATTTATAAGTATTTGCATGACTACTAAAAATCTATTATGACATTGACATGTCAATGATTTGTCAATGTTAAAATAGCAATTTACTTTGTCTTCTGTTATGCATGTATCACTAACCTGTGCTTCCAACGATCTTTGATAACTTCTGTGCATACATTTTTTTAAATTTATCTTAGAATGAAGCCAGAGTCATAAATAATGGGGATACCGGAAACCGTAGTTAAGTTTCTCTCAAAATATTTTTAGCTAGCAAGTGAGCTTTTAGCAACCGAGTAGAAAAGAGAAGGGCCTTCAAGATGCAGTCAACAACAGCCCTGCCATTGGTAGTCGCCGAACTCCGTCACTACCCGCTCCCTGCAAATTACGTTGAACATATCTCAACACTCAACTGTCACTGGGTGATTTTGTCTCTGAGAGTAGCTCCGCCCGCTGTCGCCATGATTTGCTGTCTCTCATTCGAAATGAATGAGAGAGTTCCTCTTTGTAGCTCTTGCAAGCGGAGAGTGTACATGCACCATAGCACGTATTGTAACTCAGGGCAAGAACTCATTGTTACAGTGTAATAATATAGTGTAACTATATTAATAAAGTATGTAACCTGGGATAAATTGGAGGAGTTTGCATGAAATGAACCGCAGTTAAACCTCACTAACATGATTTGAAGCATAGTAATGTTGGCGGAATATTTGCCAAATTATAATTTAAGTACCAACTGGTGTTTGGGATCAAGCAAGGTAGTGAATAATGTAATCAAGAATTAATTTTTTGGAAATGTTCTTATTACCAATTGAGTTAACACAATACACATTTTTATAAACGTAACACCCTATGGGATTTATTTACTAACATTACCCATTCAGACAACATCCTTATTGTTAGGCTTCTTTATTTGCGTTCTACATAAATGTACAAACCTGACTACACCACACAGTACCTGTAACATGTGGATTGCTGCAATGTTAGAACAAGTTATCATAGGATGTATCTACGTAAAATTAAGTGTAAATGGAAATGTACTTACATCTAACTCATGTATACTGATACAGCCAATTACTCCGTCTTGACAACATGTCACTCATTAGAAAGCAGCTTTTAACACAATCCAGACAGGAGGAATAACACACTAGGACCCCATAGAGTACATGTAACTTGTGGATTGTTACAATGTAATTGCTAGTTCATATACAGGATTTAGCTTATTAAAATGAAGTGTAACTTGAAGGGTACTTACATGCAGTTAATGTGTACTGATACAGCCAATTATTTTGTCTGACAACTGGACAGTCAGGCATTTCTGCTTAGCAGTTTAACTTCCCTTCTGTTTTACCCTTTTAACCTGAGACTTCTGGCTGGCGTCTCCCTTCGAAATAGAGTGAGAAGTCACTCTAGAAGGAACTCGGAGTAGAGCCGCTGCTCCTTGGCATTGAAAGGAGCCAGTTGAGGTGGTTCGGGCATCTGGTAAGGATGCCCACAGGACGTCTCCCGAGGGAGGTGTTCCAGACACGTCCAGATGGGCGGAGACCTTGGAGTAGGCCCAGGACTAGGAGGAGAGATTATATTTCCACTCTGGCCTGGGAACGCCTCGGGATCCCCCAGTCAGAACTGGCAAATGTAGCTCGGGTAAGGGAAGTTTGGGGTCCACTGCTGTAGCTGCTACCCCCGCGACCCGACAATCGATAAGCGAATGGAGATGATGATGACTACTAACTAACTAGCTAGCTTCGATCTTGAAGGGACCACTTGTTAGTATTGTGGCAGATGTGAAAAGAACGGTGTGAACTCAATAGCCATAATGATGTGCTGCAGGCAGTTAGCATTACACTGTGACACCGGATGTGAACATAACCCGCAGAACGGAAGTAGTCTGACGTTATGTGAAAAGGGCCTATTTTTTTGAAGAAATTCAAAACTCCATGTAGAGGTTTTGTTGGTAAAACCAAAACAGATTAGCAACTTTCCAGATTTTGAGCCCAAGAACAAGGTGGCCGCAGGTCCTTAAATTCTTAAATATGCTTTTAGTAATAAAAGGCCTGAAAAGTATTAAATAGTCTTAAGTTCAGATTGGATGGGTCTTAAATGTTTTTTTGTCACTTCGCCGTGAGAATTTCTGTAATCTGCCGGACCAAAGAATTATTATCTCCAGTGTTCGCTGTGATATTAAACCCTAATATGTCTAGGTCTATGCATAAAACTAAGACCTTGCTAGCCAGCATGCTAACTAGTCAAATTATGTAAATGGGAATATGCAAGTTTAACGCTGAATGGCTTGAGAATGATGGTTAAAGCTGATGCATGGAAATGTTCACAAAGAAAATTGCGCTGTATGTCGAAGGTGTTACAAACTTGGGACAATGGGAATCAAGGCGGTGGAAATGCACATTCCAAGCAGGAAGCACAGACAGTTTGTAAGTAGACTCCAATTTCCCATTTCTGCTCCAACCTTTTCACCATTAGGAAGGATGTTACGGTGGGAAATTCACAGCTAATGCCATGACCTGACCTCCAAACAATTTGTGGTTTTACACCACTACTTGGGTGCTGAGGACGTTGGCAAACCACCACTCATATAGGTCAAATTGTGGAAATGTTTCCAGATTCCCAGCTTGTGCAGACATTTGCATGTGGAAAAGATATGACCAGATGTGTTTCTAAATTTGTTCTGGCCCCATATAAAAAAAAAGAGCTTATCGCCTTAATCAACACATGCATTGCGTTTGTAATCATGTTTGACGAGTCCCTGAAAAAGACAGCGAAAAGCATATAGTTGGATCTGCATGTGTGTTACTGGTTATATGACCATGTTCAGTCAAGATACAATGGATCACAATTCATGGGCCACACAATTGTCCAGGACCTACTTCAGCATTTCAAAGTAAGTTTGCTATCAGTCTATTTATTAACTTACCGCTTTTAAATTATGATTACCGTAATTTCTGGACTAAAAGCCGCTACTTTTTTCACACTCTTTGAACAATGATACAGCGAATTTATGGATTTTTACGGACTGACAAGCTTCATGTTCGAATTGAATCAAACGCACTCACACTATATTCTTCAGATCCGTCATTTTGCGCTTCATGCACACCATCATGGAAAACACACAAAGAAATGTATATGATGCAGCTTTCAAGTTAAAGGCGATCGATTTGGCTGTCGAAGAAGGAAATAGAGCTGCTGCATGTAAGCTTGGCATCAATGAATCGAATGTGAGACGTTGGAGACGGCAGCAAGAAGAACTGACTCAATGCAAAAAGACGAAAAAAGCTTTCAGAGGTAAGAAAAGCAGATGACCCGAACTTGAAATGTTCTTGAAGACTGGGTGAACACACAGAGCAAACGGCTGAGGTGTTTCCACTGTGCAGATCCGACTGAAAGCCAAAACAATCGCCAATGAAAATAAGTTTGAAGATTTTAGAGGTGGACCATCGTGGTGTCTCAGATTTATATGACAAAAAGGCCTGTCCATCAGGGCACGGATGAGTCTGCGTCAGCAACTGCCTCCCAACTATGAGGAGAAAGTTACAAACTTCTGCAAATTCACTCAAACAAGGATAGCTGAGAATTCTATCGGACCAGATGACATCATAAATAATAAGTACCTTTGACACCTTTGACATTTGACCTCCCTCTTACTAAGAAATTTAACAAAATCGTCCATCACGCTGAAAACAACAGGCCATGAGAGAACACATTTCACTTGTGTTCTGAGCTGCACAGCATCCAGACAAAAGCTTCCACCAATGGTGATTTTTAAGAGGATGACGATGCCAAAAGAAAAACTCCCGAAAGAAATCGTCTGGAATGTCAACAAGAAAGGGTGTATAATTGTCACGTCCGCGCCTCCACGAGCGCACAGCAGAGGGCGCCCACGCTCCTGAGCTTCAGATCACTACGCACACACCTGTCGTCAATCACCACTCACACACCTGTTCTCACTCGCCTCATCACTCGCATACAAATACTCTTCCCTGACACTCCTTCCCTGCCGGATTATTGGTCTATGTTCGCATGCCATATCTCGCAATTCTCCAACCTTCTGTTCGCTGTCTCCGTGTATCGACCTCTCGCCTGTTCCCGACTACTCTTCCTGATCCCTGCCTGTGCCTTCGTTTGCCTTTCGATCCTCGACCCTCTGCCTGCCCACGACTACTCTGCCTGTTCCCT
>JACXGJ010000942.1:0-99395 GCA_016801105.1 Esox niger | reverse complement strand
CATAGCTCGTTCATATGAAGAATACGGAAGATTGTTGACCTATGTAGCACACAGCCTGTACTTGCCTCCCTGACCAGTTTTCTCCTCATCTTTTCATAAATTTTGGAGGGTTGTCCAGATCTTGGTAATGTCTCTGTTGTGCCATATTTTTTTACTTGATGATGACTGTCTTCATTGTGTTCCATGGTATATCTAATGCATTGGAAATTATTTTGTACCCTTCTCCTGACTGATATCTTTCAACAATGAGATCCCTCTGATTGTTTGGAACATGGCTTTTGCTCTGAGATGCAACTAAGAAAATGTCAGGAAAATCCTACTTGAACAGCTGAACTATATTTGTGATTATTCAGAGTCACTTTAAATGTTGGCAGGTGTATAATGACTTCTATTTAACATGAGTTTGAGTGTGATAGTTCTGCAAATAGCCACATCCCCAGTTTTAAGAGGGTGTGCACACATATGCAACCAGGTAATGTTTTGTATTTAAAAAATGTCCCCTCGAAGATTTCAGTATGTTTTTCTATTCAATTGTTCTCATTATAGGTTACATTAAAATTGACAGGTTGGCAGGACATGATTTATCTTTGTCTGATTCTTTTACATCACAAAAACCCGGCATTTTAACAGTCTGTGTAGACTTTTTATATCCATTGAAGATTAAATAATCATTTTTCAATAGAAATATAAAGTGCATTTACGTGGGGCCCTAAAATAAATGTAGCCTGTTGCACATGCCTGAAATCAGTAAAAAGAATGTCCCTGTGTGTTACATTGCTGGTCCCAACTCTCCCTTGATGTCTTTGAGAAATGCTATTAGACCAAGGGCTAATGTGATTAAACATAGAATGTTGTTTAGCAGACAGTTTATCCAGAGGCTCGGTGCAGTGAGAGGAGACATTTGAGCATTTCTGACCCCAGCCAGAGTTGAACCCGCAGCCCTGGCTTTGTGTCAAGCTCCTGCAACCACCCAGGACCAACTGAGCACACACCACTAGCTGCAGTACGGCATTAAAAACATAGATGAGATTCTTTATCAGTAAAGACTCTAGAAATGATTATCCACCATTACCCGAGACAGCGATGGTCAAGTAAAATCCTCTTCTAGAAATAACTGTATATGTCAATAGTGCATGTGGGAGGTCCAGAGGGGATTGTCTGCCTATGGGAACATTTCATCAGCTATTTGGTTTTAATGGAGTTCTTTCTTTTTTGGATGATTATTTATATATTCCCTATTTTCCTAGAAAACACCACAATTCCTAACCTACACGAAGTCAAAGAAAACATGACCATGGGAACAACGTTGGTTACCAACCCCCAAGGAGGCTTTCTGGTAAGAGACCATATGGGAATGTAAATGTCGGCCCTATAATGTAGAGCTGTCATATAGTACACTGTACTGCTCTCATTTTTTAGGCTGATAGTATTTGGAATTTAAAAAGATATATGTATTTTACAATTCCATATGGCACTCTCTCTCTGCGTGTCAGTGTAGCAGAATGGATCGTAGTATTTATAATGATGACCTAAGAATAAGACAATTACAACGCTTCTGTCTGACCAGAAGTTTCCCCTCTGCCTCTTCATGAAGCTTCTTCCTGAATGCTCATATAAGGACTGGTTAGTAGACAGTGAAAATTCAAAACATTAACCCACTGTGTGTGCAACTCTGTGTGTAACCCCAAGGTCTATCGATACCTGTTCAGACACTACAAAGACAGACAAACCTGACACATTGGTCCCCACTAGGAAAAGGTCTCTCTGGAGTTTTGTTAAGGATAATATCTATAATTTTGGCTTAGTGTTGGAATAGGTTAAGGGTGGGATTAGGTGATAGGGAACATGGGTTTCTGGTTTTATGGTCCTCCAAAGGGTTGAAATTATGTGTGTGCTTAGCGAACATTGTGTCATGAAATCTTTCCTGCAACTTCAAAATCCGAAGGAATTTCCTTTTCTGTTGTTGTTTTTATGTCAGAGCCTTTTTCCTGTCATGCCCTTGATAGGTGTGTGTGTTTCTAACCTAACTAAATTATTGGGAGAATAATGTTTCCAAACATGGTTCAATCAGAAACTGTTATCAACTGAGAAATGTTTCCTGCCCCTACTTTCATTGGCATAAGTATTAGGTTTAGGGTAAAAGTTACTATTGAGGGTAAGGTTGGAGTTGGGGTTTTGCATTAGGGCTAGGTTATGTTTAGGCATATATGTTAAGTTGTTGAGGTTACAGTTAGTTTTCAGTTAGGGTTGAAGTTAGAATTAAGGCAAAGCTTAGGTTTAGGAGTAGGAAAAGCAGGGTTGTTAAGAACAGTACACTGTGGTGTCCCATGAAGATTAAGTCAACATACGTGTGTTTGTGGGGGGGTTTGTGTGTACGTGTGTTTATATGGTGTGTGTGTCTACCCCGTCCTACAGGCTTGTGGTCCTCAGTATGGCTACATGTGTGGTCAGCAGACATACATCTCTGGGATTTGCACCAACGTCAGCTCCACCTTCCAGGTCCTCAACTCCATCGCCCCGGCCGTGCAAGGTACCCCCCAAACACACACACACACACACACACACACACACACAAACGAATAAACACAGGCAGACACTAACAGCATTCTTTCAGCATCTCCTCCTACATCTGACCCTTCATACCAACAGACCGGAGAGATAGTGTCTCCTCCCCCCGGCCCATTCCTTTCTTAACACCCTCTCTGAGGGGAGTGCGTCCAGGGAGAGACCTCAGTTGTGTACATAAGAGAATTCCACTTAGCGTAAACTGGTCTGCTGTCACCCGGGTTCTGCCGCCACGCATGCCCAAGTTAGGACAGGTTTCAGAGGGAGTCTGCGTCTCTACGGAGAGCTGTCAATGCGTCAGGGTAAACAGACTGCAGACACGTTCCGCAGCCCTGCATAGACTAGACAGAGGGTGGATAACACACAGCCCCTCTCCGCCATGGGACATGCATGGTAAATGGACTCTCCAGTTATCAGGATTCTCCAGTAATCTGTTTTCCCCAGAAACTTTGTATCAAGATTCATAGTAAGATACTTTTAAATTGTGTTCCTTCTCTAAGTGTCAAAGGCTATTGGTAGGACGCTCTTTAAAACTGCGTTCTTTCTTGTTTCAATCACTCTAATGCACAAACCAACTGCTCGAATGTGTTCTTTTAAAAAATAAGTTATAAACTGCTCCAATCTGTGACCTACAGTATATTGATTGATGTGCAACATGCATGTCTAATGTTTTTCAATTTTTTTTCAATTAAACTCTGTTGTGAGCTAGCTTACAATATTGTCAGGAACTGCTAAAACATTTTAATCCCTCTTTCATTTCAGAGTGTTCCAAAGAGCTTGACATCATCATGGTGCTCGATGGCTCCAACAGTATCTGGCCGTGGACCAGCATCAGGGACTTCCTGGTCAAGTTTCTGAATAATATCGAAATCGGGCCTAAGCTGTCCCAGGTGATTTCCCCTTTAAGTACTCAAGAAAAAATATAGTCTTTAGAACAAGGTGCTCATTGGCCCTGGAGAAAACCTTTTTTTCTGGCTCCATCTAAGTGGAACATATCACCAAAGAACCTTTTAGGATTCCATTATCAACTACTCTGGTTCAGACAGATGCCGCCGCATATTAGTTGAACCCTTTATTGGAGACATGCTTTCCAATTCTTTGGCAGGTCTTGGCCTTAGGTCCTGCTCCACCGGGGTAACTCATTGTCATCATAGTATTGTGCACAGGTGCATCTTAAAATTTATGAAAATTGTGGAAAATTATAGACCTTCATATATAGTAGATTCATTAGATATAACATGAAACATTTCAAGCCTTTTTTGTTTAAATCTTGAAGATTTTTACCCACAGCTCATGGAAAACAAAAATCCAGAATCTCAAAATATTAGAATAGAACAATTATAATACAGAAATGTCGACCTGAGAAGAGATCTAATCAACGAATTAACTCCCTGAGCCATTAATCTCTCAGTCTGGTTCAGTACACACAACCACAATCATGGGGAACACTGCTGACTTGACAGTTGTCCAGAAGACATTCATTGACACCCTCCATGAAGAATGTAAGACACAGAAGGTCATTGCTGAAAGGGCCTGCTGTTCGCAGAGTGCTTATTCATGGAAAGATGAGTGGAAGGGAAAAGTGAGGTAGGAAAAGGTACCCAAGCAAAAGGGATGACCACAGCCTTGAGGATTGTCAAGCAAGGCCAATTTAAGAACCTGGGGGAGCATCTCAAGGAATGGACTGAGGTTGGAGTTAGTACATCAGAAGCCACCACACACAGACGTGTCCAGGAAATGGGCTACAAGTGTTGCATTCCTAGGGCCAAGCCACTCCTGAACCAGAGACGTCAGAAGCGTCTTACCTGGGCAAAGGAGAAAAATAACTGGATTGTCTCAGTAGTCCTCTCTTCAGTTGAAAGTACATTTAGCATTTCATCAAGAAAGCAAGGTCCCAGAGTCTGGAGGAAGAGTCGAGGGGCACAGAATCCAATTTGCATGAAGTCCAGTGTGACGTTTCCACAGTTAGTGATGATTTTGGATGCCAGGTCATCTGCTGGTGTTGGTCCACTGTGTTTTATCAAGTCCAGAGTCAATGCAGCCGTCTACCAGGAGATATTAGAGCACTTCATGCTTCCATCTGCTGACAACTTCATGGAGATGCTGATTTCCTTTTCTAGCAGGACTTGACACCTGCCCACCTTGCTGGCCATGGTATTACTGTGTATGATTGGCCAGCCAACTCGCCTGATCTGAACACCATAGATTCTCCTGTATTGTTAAGAGGAAAATGAGATATACCAAACCTAACACTAGAGACGAGCTGAAGGCCGCTATCAAATCAACCTGGGCTTCCCTAACACCTCAGCAGTGGCACAAGCTGATTGCCTGCATGTCATTGATGCAGTAATTAGTACAAAAAAAATCCCCGTCCAAGTATTGAGTGCATGAATTAACATAGTTAGGAAACCTTTGCAGGTGTTTTGAGTTAATTAGCTGAAAAGAGCTCTTCTCAGATCGACATTTCTGTAATATCCATTTTTTATTCTAATATTTTGAGGTACTAGATTTTTTATTTCCATGAGCTGTAAGCTGTAATCATCAAGATGTATAACAAAAAAGGCTTGAAATATTTCACTTCATGTGTAATGAATCTAGAATATATGAATATGTCCCTTTTTTGTTTGAATTACGGGGGAAAAACATTTCCTTGATATTCACATTTTTTTATGCATCTGTGCACAAATGTTACTAATAAAAATACAACACCTGAATTCTTGTAAGACAGGCGTACATCAGCCCTGAGTACAGGAACCTGATTATGAAATAGTCAGTATGAAATCTGATGTTGTGATAGGAGTGACTAGTTATCTCATACCAAAACCATTTCACTGTCATCTCATTTTCTACAGTGAAATAGTGATTTGTCCAAAACACCAGAACAAATTTTACTTGCTGCTTGTGTATTATAAAAGATCAACAGCACCATTTATGTTTACATGTTGTGTCCATGAGAGATTCATTTATGACCATCTCAGTTTGCGCTGTTTAATCACGACCCAAACTGGTTATTAGTGTAATGTCCAAGGGCTTTATGTGGAAGGAGATCCTGTTCAGAACACCCATGCCTCTGGAGAGGAGCTGATTCACAGTGGTTTCATTTTAATGGCGAAATTACAGGTTTCCTCTGTGTGGCGCTGGAAAATATTGGCCTATTCTCTCTTCATAGATCACATATTCCATAACTGGATAAGTATCGTCTGTGCTTTATAAAGAGAATGATGTCACATGAGAATCACCAGACCAAACCACATAGCCGTCCTTAGTAGACACAGGAAATACAGAACAGAGAACTGAAGAGGATATAAGGGAACAGATGTCAGATGAGGGCAGATAAGGTTGAAGAGAGGAGTGATATCCAATGGAATTACACCTTTTTATATTTCTTGCTGCTTCTTACCAGAAGGGTCACAATGAGGTTGTAATAATTTTTTTAACTGAGCCCTGACTACCCATCATAAAAATCACAACACAAAATCCCAACATTAAATGGAAGTTGAACTATTGCCAGTCCATAATAAGCTCATAATATCTGATTTAAAAAAGTGTACCAGTTCGGTTTTTAGTAGAACTATGGCCTGTGATTTAAAATCAACAATCAGAATAGTGGCGCTGGGTTTCAGGTTAACGCAGCGTGCTCCAAGAGGACGGAGCAGTACTGATAAAAGCACTATTAGCAGACTCCACTATATTGGGGAGGGAACTTGATATGAAATACACTTTGGTGATCTTAGACAATCATGAGCATGACGCCACGTAATGGAGGAGGATGACCGTCCATCTCATATATGCTATAGTAATGTGTTAGAGGTCTGGTATTTGTCACAAATCTAAGATCAGCATTATAAGATGTGTAATAACAAATTATGTAATAACATCACATTATGTAATAACTTGACTAAATGTATAACATTTTCACTTGATTATGTAAAGACACCAGCATTTTGTAATAATCTGCCACATTTTGTAATGAACATCTTGAACGCAATATGTAATAAATGTTCCCGCATGTTGTCATAAATAGCTACATAATATGGTGATTATTACCATATTATGTAATAATCACCATATTATGTTGTCATAAATAACTACATAATATGGTGATTATTACAAAAAGTGAGATATGGACTTTTTTAAAGACAATGTAATAATAATGTGCATTATGTAATAACCTACCAAATTGGATATCTTCATTAATGAAAATCAGAATTAATTTGAAGAGTTACTACTTATCAACTGAAATAATTGTATCTTTCATTGGCCTATATTACATTAGCGTCACTGTATTCCTCAGCTTAATAGAAGCTGCACTTGAAGGTTCAACTGCATGACACTCAGTGTTATACTGACAATAAGTATTGGTATACACACAAATATCAGGACACATGTGCATGTGTACACACTCACACACCCACACACACACACAGCTCTGCCATTAAGTATTTTGCTAATTTTTACTATACAGAAAAATATTATCACAAATGTTGCTCAACAAGACCAATATGGAACAGTAAATTTTTAAAGTTCTTCATTCACTCAAAGCCCAATCATGGTGTATTTACGCAAATAATATGTACCTCACAGTAGTGGTTAACAACACTCTGGATGAACATTTAGACTATTAAATACTAGACTATTAAACATCTCACTGGGTAAGAAAATAGACGCGTGGCGTGAGAGTGTGGGAAATGTTTCACAGTCAATGAGTGAGAGTTGGCAGCCCTGATGATCACATTATACATTTATGTAGGCCTAATAGGCCTACTTTCTTGCAGGCCTTACCACAGAAACATGACTCAATAAACATGAACATTTGTAAAAGATGTGAATTATACCTATGAATACATTACTATGACATTAAATATTATGAACAACTAAATGTTGTCATTGCTAACAAGCTCATGATTATTAGCATAAAGGTTTGAGCTACTCTGCAGTAAACTCTAAATGAGACAAACATAAAATCCAATGCTTTGCAGAAAAATACAATTTTAGTCACACTAAGTATCATACCTTTCAACATGTTGCCTTTAAACTAGTGACCAGTGATAGACACAACTTATTCTCCCTCTTCCAAGGCAATAAAAAAACTTTATATAGAGACAATTTTTCATATACAGTGGCAATCCAAGGTGCTTTAGTTTATGAGAGGCAACTGATAGATTATTAGACCATTTGTAAAAAGTTTAATTTATAAGAACAATTACTAAATAAATGGGGGTGTAGTTAAAAGCTAGATATAAAGTACGTTTCAGAATTTTAAAGAACCCAAATAACTAAAAGCATCCTTGAACAGTGTGGTTTTGAGTCCTGATTCCAACATGGTTAGGCTACTTTTAACATAAACAGGGAGTCTGGTCTAGAGATGCGCAACATTTCCTTGTATTCAGTTTTGTGGCTGACAGGAACCCAGTGTAGTGACTTATCGGGGTGATATGGTCTGACATTTTGGTTCCTGTAAGAACTCTAGGTCGCTGTATTTTGAATAAACTGAAGCTAGGGGTGTGTGATACCACACATTTTGGGTTAGATCTGATTCCAAGTAATACACGGCCAGAATCACCAATAATGATACCGATACTTTTTATTATTAAAAGTGGCTTATGTTCTTTCATGTAGAGGAGGGCTTCTTGTAATATCCAGAGCTCTTGGGGAATCACCTAGGTAAAATAACAAAATGATTACGTCTACAGCCTGACAGACTACATATTTCCATATTAAAGGTTTTAGGTATATTGTTTTGAACTCCATGAAAATAAGTAATTTATATACGTTTCAACTGGCTGAATATTATGTTTGAATGTCTGAATATAGCCTATATTTCACACGATGCTCCTCTCTTGTTCACCCATGGCATTAATGCATGCAATAAATGTAGGCCTATGGGTTGGAATGGTGGTTGGCGCTGGTAGGCTGCGCGTTGTGGTGTGCTTTGTTTGCATGACGCGCATGTTCGTTGTTAGAGTGCATGGTCAAAAGCTGTTTGAGCCAAGGGGCTGGTGTGAACGGTACAAAATGCTTCTGGGAGGTCAAAAGAAAGAACGTGTGGTTGGAGCTTTTTCCGTCTGTATGTCCATCCACCTAAGCTTTTCCATCTAAGCAGCTTTTCTGTTCCAGGTTGGCATTGTGTCGTATGGAGAGCAAGTCACTCATAATGTGAACCTCAATCAGTTTGACAACACGAAATCCCTTTTGGCCAAAGTGAGCAACCTTCCGCAGCAGACAGGCTTCAGGACTATGACCGCTCTGGGAATTGACACTGCAAGGTACAGTACAACAGCAAACCAGCAGCATCCATCCAGTTCAGCACATTTAAGGTAGTGTGTAATATGTGGTCTCATGCCGTGACCTCTGACCTATCATTGACCCTGTTACCCTCAGGAAAGAGGCTTTTACTGTGGAGCGCGGAGCGCGGCCAGGAGTCAAGAAGGTGATGATCATCGTGACTGATGGAGAATCGCACGACCATTATAATCTTGAGGACGTTATCGACAGTTGCGAGAACGACGGCATCGAAAGGTTCGGCATCGCCGTGAGTATAAGGCCGCCCGGCAACCTTAGTAACAGCGGTGTAATAAGAGAACCACAAAAGGGCTGCATTCATATCTGAGTCAGTGCAAGCTATCTGTAATATTCCCCCAAAATACTCCCATTAAGCCAACACCATCCATCGGCATCACTCAGTTCAGATGTCTCAAGAGTGCTGAGCCTGGTGCTGACTGGGTGAGGGTAGCATCCTGATCATTGACTGGGTGAGGGTAGCATCCTGATCATTGACTGGGTGAGGGTAGCATCCTGATCATTGACTGGGTGAGGGTAGCATCCTGATCATTGACCGGGTGAGGGTAGCATCCTGATCATTGACCGGGTGAGGGTAGCATCCTGATCATTGACCGGGTGAGGGTAGCATCCTGATCATTGACCGGGTGAGGGTAGCATCCTGATCATTGACCGGGTGAGGGTAGCATCCTGATCAGTTTGCACAGGAGGTTCAAGTAAAAATGAATCGGGAAAATTGAGTCCTGCAGCCAGGACGGGCCAGGGTTATGGGTAAAATTCTTGTTTCTCGAACTTGATACTGTTTCATTGCAAGTATCAATTCTGAATTGACCATGAAAACAGCACAAATAAAGGTACGTTAAGTGACATAATAAGTGCAATAATTAATACGGTTTTTGTTCAGGTCCTTGGTGATTACAACAGGAACAACAGAAGCATAAATGAGGTAAAGAAGTTCATCAAGGAGATCCAGTCGATCTCCAGCGATCCTGTGGGAGATCACTTCTTCAACGTGTCCGATGAGTTTGCTCTGCTGTCCATTGTAGACGCCCTGGGGAGCAGGATCTTTGCCTTGGAGGGTAGGCTGATGTCTCTATTAGCCAGTACAACATATTTAGTGTTACTTTGAACTTTTGAACTCTGATTACCATGTCAACATGTTTATATTTTAGAACAGTGTGCTAGAGCTCCTGTGAAATAGAGATTCCATGAGATTGTACTTTTGAATCCCCAAGAAGCTAATTATCATTCAGACAGCCACACAGTCATCTATTTAAAATTATGAAAGCAAATTTAAACAGACCGTATTGATTAGTTTACTGTGATTGTACAGCAATGGATCAATGTCTTTTCCACAGCTACGTCTGGCAACTACACCTCGTCCTTTGAGATGGAGATGTCCCAGGCTGGATTTAGTGCCCACACCTCTAAGGTGAGTCTCCATTGTCCTTCTAGAGCAGTTCTTCCACCTCCTCACACTGTTGCCATGTTGGCCTAGGTTGGTCCAGCGTTTTAAGCCCCTGGCTCTGGTGCACAAATACCTCTGGGTTCTGATCCAGCACACTCTCCTATCTTCCACCACTTTCCTGAGCAATAAAACAACAAATTTCCCCAAAATATATCTTTACATTACTGAATGGAACGTTTTTCCCAAAAATATGGAACCTAGCTATACCAACAGCCGACGCAGGCCACCATTTGCGTGAATTGATTGATGAATGTTTTATGTTTCAAAACACTTAAGTTCAAAAGTATTCTCCTGCTGGCTTCGCCCACTGGGTTGAAGGGTTAAGCATGTTACTGTGGGAAACGTTTGCGAAGATATCACATGTTTTTGGGAATCTGTGACGAATCTATGATTGCCTGCTGATCGACCCCTGTACAGAACAGTGCGTTTAATCTTATCTTCCCTCTTATTCACCATGATCTCAAGAATGTTCTGGAGACAGCGACCCTCTGTCCTCCCCTTTCTTAACCCAGGGAAGCCTGTTCTGTGTGCAAACCAGGATGCTTTTTTTTGCTTGGAGCGGATGTTCACTTTGAACAAACAAGTCACTTTTTCTCACTCGCTTTAGGTGCATTCAATGGGCATTTCCCAACTGTAAATGAGTGTAGTGTAAACACAAACTCTTCTCCCGCTGAGTTTTTGTCCCTCCCTCTCTTCCTCGCTCCCACCACATATAAACCTTCAGGTTGAAGCTACACCAGGACCTCGACACTCCTCCCTGGCCCATGCCCCAGCCTCATCACTTACGCAATGTTTATTCCTTCCAGAAACTACAGACACAGTCTTTCAATGAGACAGCCCAGCCCACTGTCCAAGGCGCGACCCCGGTCTGACTCGCACTCCAAGAATAGCTTGATCTTGTGACAGCCTCGACACTTTCCCGTCCTCTTGTTTTCACTGACACAGGGTCTTCTTCCTGGGCTATAGGTCACACGGCTAACTGGTCTTTCTCACTGAGGTCTGTAGTCTGTCGAGTTCTACGCTTCCTCTTCCTGTGGGAATCTTTTCCTTTTCCTCAGCTGGAGAGCAGCTGTCCCAAGTAGGTAGATAGATTGCCTCAATGGTGGGCCTCGCTTCTCAGCAAACTCTGGACACTCCGAAAAATATTCAAGAGCCCCGTTGGAAATGAGTTCTCATTTGACTTACCGTATATTGATAAAAAAATCCCTCTACTGGAAACAACGGCTGACCAACCGACCGACCGCCCGCACCCTTTTATAGCCTGTCATTCGATATGATGTCAGCCAGGTGTTTGGTTTTCAAAAAGCTAGACAGATATATATATATTGATGAACTCACGTTGCTGAGGTAACCATATTCTACATTTGTTGAATCTAATGGATTGTTAGGAGGGACTGATGCTGGGAGCTGTGGGTGCGTACGAGTGGAATGGAACAGTGGTGATGCACACCGACCAGGGAACCGTGGTCCCCCTAAACGGGGACTTCCAGGACCCTCTGGACAAGAGCAAGGAGAGCCTGGCTGGGTACGTGGGTAAGTAAAGAACACACACAGCTTGGTGGGATACGTGGATAAAGACCAGACCCGTCCAGGGAAACCACCCACATCTGTGACATAGTGTTTATTGATCTTTTTTAACATTCATTTAACCATACATGGCTGTCTCATGACCAGGCTTCTTTCTTGTCACTCCTGTTGTTTATGAATAGGTCTAGGCCTGTTCCGCTTTATATTTTTATGAACCTCCCCACACGCTAAGTTCTCTCAAGGTTTGTTTTTTTTCCAAATCAAAAAGCTGTTTGAATTTGGGCAGAATCGAAGTGAAGGCAGCTTGAAATAACATTGCTCTTATTTAGACTACAGCATAGACAATCTTCACTGACACTTGGAAAGTGGAACATGGAGCCAAGTCCTTAGTGCCTCGTGGCTCCTGTATAAACAGCAAAGGGCAGTGTGAACTAGCAGGCCCATCCTTTGGCAATGCTGAAACCATGTCCTGAAAGGCACTATTGCCTATGCAGCGCACTACTTTGACCCAGCCTCATAGGGTGTAGGGTTTCGGGTTCTAGAGAAAATCAGTGCATTACGCCAGTGCACTTTTATTCTGAAATAACAGAAGAACACGGCTTACAGTAGCATACCATTTCCAGTTATGCTGCCTTTTATGGCCAATGTAGAAGACTGCGGAGGATAAAATAATCCTATTATTTAATAAAAGTGTCACAAAGAATGCTGGCAGAATAACATCACTGGCAGAGTAACATTGGGGGATTTAAAATAACGTGTTACATTGTGTCCTACACACACACACACACACACACACACACACACACACACACACACACACACACACATACACACATACACACACACACACTGTCGTCAGGTGTTTTATTGCTTCCTCTTAAAAGTATGATTGAACAAATGCCAGACGAAATACTGAAATAAGCCTCTAGGATCTAAAAATGTTGCTCATGCTGGGCTTATGAGCTACATTTTGTCGATTGTCTCCAACTGCTCTGATACGCATGCGTTTGCCCACCCCTCAGGATATGATGTGCAGTCGGCCTCCACCCCTGATGGCGTGCTGTACATCACAGGGGCGCCGCGCTACAACCACACTGGCAGGGTGATCGTGTACAAGCTGAACGGGACAGCCATCAGCGTCACACAAGTGCTGAAAGGTGAACAGGTGAGGAGACCTGGATCTGTGAGCGGTACGTGTAATGCCAAACTCGCGGGTTGTGTGCCAAGACCGCCTCAGCAGATTCAGGAACAGGCTATATGCGAACAATACAAGAGTTTGAAAACAAGACCAAGGACACATTTTCCAGACGAAATGGATGGCGATGGGGCAAAGTGGAAACAATCATTTGCCCGTTTCAGAAGGTCAAAGGTCATCCTCATACTTGAGTAAAGGGATCCAAAAAGAGATTTGGTTGAGGTTAATGAGCTCATACCAACTTCAGGCCGAGTGGTTCTGAGGTTGTCTGAACGCTCCGTGTGTTTCCGGTCCGTAGATCGGCTCCTACTTTGGCAGCGTACTCCAGACAGTGGATGTTGACCAAGACTCCTACACCGACATACTTCTTGTAGGAGCTCCTATGTACATGGGCACAGAGAAGGACGAACAAGGACAGGTGTACGTCTACAAACTCAACCAGGTACAATGCTGCGTCTGTCTTCCACCTGTCACATGGAATTATGTTTAAAATGCATAACCTTAAAGGAATGTAAAGGGAAATAATGACGTATCTTTTTGGAGATCACGCTTCATGCCTATTACTGTGTGAAGAGTACTCGGAGATGCTGACTTCCAATTTACGATTTCCAATTTCAATCGAACAACTGGCACAAAGATCTGATGATGCTCTTGCTCTGAATATCCCCCCTGCCATCTTTCCCCACCCACTCCACACCTCCAGAAGGGCATTTTCGAGCACCAGGCTACGCTGAAGCCGGACAACCAGACGTGCTGTACTGCCACCCACTCCCACAGCTGCATCGCCATCAACAAGAACGACCCATGTGGCGCCCGCTTTGGCACCGCCATCGCCGATGTCAGCGACCTGGACCTGGACGGGAACCGTGACGTGGCCATCGGCTCGCCGTTGGAGAATGACCACAGAGGGGCTGTGTACATCTACCACGGAGCAAAGAAGACCATCAAGGAGAAATACGTCCAGGTGAAATGAGTCGGTGGTCTTTCTTCTGGGGGGCCGGTGTCGCTTTATAGTGTCGTGTGGACGGGGAATGTCCGTGCAGTGAATTCAGTTACACTAAGAGCACCGTACAGGTTTAGAAGAAAGAGCAAAGGTTGTTATTGTGAGTCTTCTGAAAGAGGTGTGTGCTGGTGGTTTTTCAGCGAATCCCAGGTCCTGGAGATGGGGTGAAGACAAAGTTCTTCGGCCAGTCGATCCACGGCGTCATGGACCTGAACGGGGACGGGATCATTGATGTTACAATCGGTGGTCTAGGCGGGGCCTCTCTGTTCTGGTGAGTGGCCAGGGACTCAAGAGGTCAAAATCACTGACACTTTGTGTACACACACTGACCTACCAAACTATTAGTAGTAGCAGTGATTTAAAATATCTTCAATAAGGAAGTAATTGCAACTTTATCTCCGTCATCAAACACTTCAACTATGTTTGATGCGGCAGTGTCCCTCTCGAGATTTGAACTGACAACCCGTCTTCCTGTATGTTCAAACCCCCTCTTCTCTCATTAGGTTGAGCCCACTCACAATCTTCCTAACCCTTATCCAAGAACCTCTTACACTCACTCACTCTCTCCCAGTGCGGGCCTAGCTGACCCGGTCCAACTAGTGTTGCGTGGAGAAACTCTAACTCCCAGGAGGCAATACTTTCATAACCAGATCTTACATTGCTTTTGGGCTCTCGGCAGTGGCCTAATTTAGTAATACTGCAACTCAGCTAAACCATAATCTGCTGACCTTCACCATGGTGGCTCACACATACTTTAACACACAGACATTATTAGAGTAGGTTTGAGGGTTTAATGTATTACATGTTAGAGCAATATCCTTTTTAGCCTCTGTTGTTTTTCTAGTTTGAATGTTATTTTCATAGGATAGTTATAGGTAACAGGTAACAGCACCATGTCCCAGTAAATCTTCTGTTTTCTATTCAGGTCGAAGGATGTTGCAGAGCTTCACGCCAACATGACCTTTGACCCAAGCAAGATCAACCTTCAGCAGCCCTCTAAAGACTGTGTGCTTGGTGGAAGAGAAACTGTGTGTGTGAAGACCAGGGTTTGTTTTAGCTACAGCGTCAAGTCTGAGAAGGGAAACACTAACACAGCCACTGGTGAGAGTTTGATCAGAACACCTTCCTTTATCAAGTGTGGTGAAATGTTTACAGTGGAAATACTACTCCAAACACAGTTAAAATAAAAAAGCTCTAAGAGCATCTGCAGAAGTATGTAAAACTGTTAATCAAGATTGGTGTAGCTCCTGTAGGTCATGGTTCAGAAATTCCATTAACCTGCCTAAGATTCCCCAATTTTCCAGAAATCCTGTTATTTAATTGAATAAATCAAGAGACAATAAGCAGTATACAGTGGAAATAAAAAGTCCACACACCCCTGTTAAAATGAAATGTTTTTGTGATGTATAAAAAGGAGACAAAGATAAATCTTTTTTCCACATTTAATGCTACCTACAACGTGAACAATTCGATTGAAAAACAAACAAATCTTTCAGGGGGAAAAATACATAATAAAAAACAGCATTCACAGCCCTTTGTGCCAATTGCCTTATATTTGGAACTGTTCATATTTCTATCCACCCTGACTAAGGCCCCGGTTCCAGCTGAAGAAAAACAGCCCCAAAGCATGATGCTGCCACCACGTCTTTTCATAAATTTTGGCGGGACATCCAGTTCTTGGTAATGTCTCTCTTGGGCAATATTTCCCCCTTGAAAATGTCAGTTAGTTTTTCAATTGAATGGTTCACATTATAGGTCAGATTAAAAGTGGAAAGAGAAAATACATGATTTATCTTTGTCTCATTCTTTTACATCACAAAAACCTGGCATTTTGACAGGGGTGTGCAGATTTTCTATATTTGCCATGCTAGTCATGACTGGTGTTTTGGGTTTTGTTTCAGCCATTAAATACACACTGACACTGGACTATCTAAGGGCCAAGTCCCGGGCTGCGTTTGTTGACTTCGATGAGAAGAGTGAGAGGAAGGTTCAGGCCACCACGGACATCACAGACAACCTGTGCGTTGAGCATTCCTTCGCCATGAAGGCAAGTAGACCTTTCCTCGCCCAACCTGGTCAACATGGAGAGAGACTGTGAGACAGGGGGTGTGGGAGAGATAGGGAAAGAGAGTGAGTAACAACATGGAAAAGGATGCAGAGAGATGGAGGAGTGTGGAGCGCAAGAAGGGAGGCTGGTAAAACATCAAAACCCGATTTGGGCCCATGCTCTTGATATCTCAGCAGACGTCCTATCCGGACCTCCCAGTGGATGAGATTGTTAATGGATGGATGTGCTATATAATGAAACCAAGTTGGTCTGTTATCAATTTGTGGTGGGAAAGCTATTAACCTGTTTGGGATGCCAGAACCATGTTCTGGAAAGTGTATTGGGAAAGATGGTAAGCAGACTCATGTTTTAGATCAAAAAGGGAAGGAATACCAGTTTGGTGTTGGTTTCTCGAGGAGGTAGGGAGACTGGCCATCTTTATTTTAGAGTGGGCTCAGGGTTGAGTTGACGAGGGAAGTAAGGAATGAAAGGCGAAAAGAGGTGAATTGGAGAGGGGAAGAAAGGATCAGGTAGGTTGTTGGGCGGCCAGACGGACGTCACTAATGGGATTTAATCTGGAGAGAGAGCAGAGAAAGTGGTCATGTGACATCTATCAGTGAAGTTATTTTACACTGGGAATGGTGCCAGAGTGAACGAGTGAGGACAAAGTGAATGTTTTTTCTCCTGTCCAGACAGAGTGTAGAGCGAGGGGAAAAAGGAGTACTGGCGAGATGATCAGGGGATACGGTCACAGTTCACTGGAGACATCTCTTAGTGGTCTTCCAACATGTAGCCACACACCATCCCAGTAGGAACATACTGATCCACATACATAACCCACATCCCAGCAGGAACATACTGGTCTACATACATAACCCACATCCCAGCAGGAACATACTGGTCTACATACATAACCCACATCCCAGCAGGAACATACTGGTCTACATACATAACCCACATCCCAGCAGGAACATACTGGTCTACATACATAACCCACATCCCAGCAGGAACATACTGGCCCACATACATAACCCATGTGGAATCTGAGCATTATTTTCACACAGTATTATGACAATATGAATGTATGTTCCAATGGAAGTGAATGTGCCTAGATAATGGGAGCAACAGAGACAACTGTCTTTATATTGTCTCTCCTTCAGGAAGGTGGAGTGTTTACACTGACCATCTGTCATGGGGGTTAACTTCTAGAAACATGATCTGTGTTAGGTAGAAACGCCCTAAATGTATAGACTAGATGGCAACTATCTTCACAGTGAGAAGACAATGGAACATTCACTGAACGACATCTGTGCTGAGATTTTCCAATAAACTTAAATGAACTTCTTCCTCGATTTAACACTGGCTCTGCATGATTTGACCACTCTATGTAACCGCTGATTTCTAACACCCACATCCCAGCAGGAACATACTGGCCCACATACATAACCCACATCCCAGCAGGAACATACTGGCCCACATACATAACCCACATCCCAGCAGGAACATACTGGCCCATATGCATAACCCACATCCCAGCAGGAACATACTGGCCCATATGCATAACCCACATCCCAGCAGGAACTTACTGGCCCATATGCATAACCCACATCCCCGCAGGAACATACTGGCCCATATGCATAACCCACATCCCAGCAGGAACATACTGGCCCACATACATAACAAACATCCCAGCAGGAACATACAGCTCCATAAAAACTTAAGAGACCACTGCAACATTTCTTTCCTTTCCAAAAAACAAAAGCATCCAATTTGCAGTGATCTCTTAATTTTAACCCTACTTTTCCTCACTTAATACCTTCCTTTTCAACTTTTTTGTAAAGGAAAGAAAAAGGCGCAGTGGTCTCTTAATTCTTCCGGGGCTGTATTGCCCCACATGCATAACCCAGATCCCAGCAGTAACATTCTCCTCTGATACTGGCTGACATACATAACCCACCACCCTTTCAGGGGGAGAGTGTTAAGAGAATTTGAGCAGTATCAGCTAGCTGCTGATAATAGTGAGTGTTATCCGTACAGTGAATGAGATCCAAGGTGCATCAAAGCAAAAATTAAAATACTTTCATTTCCTATAAGAAAGCAGATACAAATACGATATATTGTCTGACTGCAAGTTTAAGCCAGCAGTGAACATGCAGTGAACATTCAATTAAGAAGGTGGTAATATTGTCCCGTTTTCCTTTTAGGCTAAACTGGACTTCCGAGACCCAATCATGGTCTCCCTGGAATTCGGCCTGGCTGAGGACACGGGACCCGTCCTGGACGGAAACCTGCCGACGTCAATCAACAAGATGGTAACAAGAACCGTGACGTTGACACGCGCTCAATTCGCACTCTAGCCACCGGGGGGTTACATTGCGCGTTTGTGTCCAACTCCTCAACTTTCTATACTCTATACAGCTTTGTTTACAGCTAAGCTATAAAGCAGCTAAAGCACCCGAGGGCCAATATGTGAGCTGTAATCGCTTGACAGTCAAGGCCCCCCAACTCCTTGGCAATACCCTGAGGATCCCTCCGGCACTGGGAAGTGTGATTATCCCCTGCAACAGCTGACAGCCATCTTTCACAGAGTTCTACTGGAGGCTTACTAGCTTTCAGACAGTTAGCCTGTTCCCATGGCTCACCGCCCCCGTGGTTTACACACATTTCTGTGTAATGAGTTGCTTGCCGGACGGATGGACAGGGAGCAAGAACATGTGCACGGGCAACACATGGTTAGTACAGGGAATCATTTAGGCTTCGTAGTCTTGGCCACACAACAGCGGGAGCTTTCGTCCAAGTTGCATTTCTGCTTAGTCAGTTAGCACACGGTGACTTTGTCTCGGGAGGCCCGGGTTCTCACGCCACCATCATCACACTGCTCGACTCTCAGTCCCACACAGGAATAAGGCTGTGGGGAGGTCCTAAAGTCTTCTCTGAAGGCACATCCTGTTTCGACAAAACCTTTCAGATGTCCACTGTAACATGTGGACAATACATTTCATTGGTTCACTACAATATGTGGACAATATAAAGGTGCTGTATGGTCATGGAGGATATTCGCTATCATGTTCCACTGACCTGTACAGTGTAGAAAAAGCGCACTCACCCCATTGCAGTTACCACAGGGAAGTTCAGTTTTTCATACACTAAGCATTTCCTGAGACGTCATCCGGTATAGGAGATTGTCATTCCTGTGAGCACACACTGTTGATCTTAGTCAGTATTCCGGTGACACTAAGAATGGGAACCAATGAGTCTCTAAGGGGTGGGGAAAATGTTAAGTAAACTGTCATTGGAATGCCCTTTAACTGTTTCGCAAAACAAAAACAACAACACAGAGAAATGCAGCTGCTATGCCTTTGCTTTTGTTAGCTTGCTAGTTCAGTCTTGTACACGTTATATATTATTAGTAACCATACACATGTCATTCAGATTCCTTTGGTGGACTGTGGGAAGGACAACAAGTGCATAGCTGACCTTTCCCTGAAGGCTGTGTCCAGCATAGAAAGGTATTGCCACAATGATTTTATTTCCTATGGGCCATCAAACTGTCATGACGGGTATTGCCCCTAGTGTTGTATTCTGGCGCCCCTGTGTGTTGATTCAGGTGAAATGTCACAACATCACATCAGCCCTGCTACTGTAGTAACCTTCCTAATCTTTCCAGTCTTGTGATCAAATCCAACAAGGAAAAATTCACCCTACTCATCACCACTAGAAACAGCAAAGACAATGCTTATAACACCAAGGTCATGATGAGTTTTACTGAAAACATCAATTACGTCAAGAATGAGGTGAGGTGCCTCTCTGCCTCTACACCAGTTGTGCAGTTTCATATGACATTTGTTCTTGTATCACATTCTGATCATGGACATGAGAAATGTATATCACTATACATCAAGCACTATCATCTTTCTTCTTACCCTGCAGGGTAAAGAGGTAGAATGCAGTCTAAATAATACCAAAATGGAGTGTGCTGTGGGATATCCGTTCCTCAAAAGTAATGCAGAGGTAAGACAATTTCTCACTCTGTCACAACCTGTAGCCGAATCACTCATCCCAGCCTTCTTCCCATCTGGGTTTTTCTATGGCAGTTTGAGTTGGCCTATCTGCCAATGGCCTAAGAACTGTGGTTTAAGGGCTTTGTCCTTCACAATGTCCCCAGGGAGCACATAACTCCAGCATCGGGTCCCCTTATTCTCATTCACCGATAAAATGTAATCCAATATAACTCCTAGCAGGCCATCCACAACTCCCAAATAGCCATTTGACGTCATCCTACCTTCCTGTTCCACACACTCCCTTCACTCCTCCACGTCCATTGCCCATTAGCAGTCCCACCAGCAGACTATAACTATGGCTGACAGGGCTTTTACTTGCCCTCGTCAGTGTCAGGGCTGTAGATTCTCTGACATTGTGCAAGGGCAAAGCTAGTCAAAGGCAGAGCTGTTTTTAGGAATGCGTTCAGGCACTTGCGTGAGTTCTCGTGTCCTGTCTTCTGAATTGAACAACTCCTATACGAATCTTTTTGTGTTGTTTTTTTCACAACAGTGTATGTGTGATCATTTAGCACGTATTCAGAGAGACTCATGATTGTAATTCAAGCTAAAGTTGGTTCCTCCAAGTCCTAACTCAGAGGTGGTAGGGGGTGCGGGGTATTCACTTGTCCAAATCATGTATTTTATTTCATTTTCAGATGTTTTTAGATTCCTTTTTTTCACTTGGATATTGTGGAATACTGTGTGTATATAAAGCTGATTCATTTCAGGCTGTAAGGTAACAAAAGGTGAATGTTTTGAAAGGGGGTGTTGTCTTTCAACAAAATCTACATAACATTATATACTATAGATCTTTATAACTTTATAACTTTAGATTCACTATATGTGGGCCACTGATTTTGTTGCTTCATTTCCATCCAGGAGGTGTTTAAGATCTTCTTTGAAGTCAACCCTGCACACGTGTGGAAAAAGATTCAGATCAATCTAACTGCCACCAGGTACTGTGTTGCCATGATGTAACACTAGAGCTTAACAACATAATGAAGTGGTTATAATATCTGAAAAAAATAAACAAAATGCCCAATCCAATTACTTTTCCTCTTACAACAGCGACAGTGAAGAAATGAATGCCACCCTCCAAGATAACTCGGTGACAATCTCCATCCCTGTGAAGTATGAGGCTGGATTCAGTTTCACAGCGTGAGTACAACAGCTAGTCCATAACGCGGCACAGAAGCACAGTAGCCAGCAAATTGGCGCCACAAACCCCAGGGGCTGCATTCGACCTTTAAGAGGGTCAGAGCATTACATAATTTTTTTTTGCGATATGTTTTAAATTGGTTTTATTTCCTTGCTGTTAAAAAATAGCATTTAATAGTCTGCTATACATTACTGCTTTAATTGTTGACAGTTCCTAGTTTTCTGTGATTAACAGCGAGCTCTATTAACTCATCAGGTTTCAGTTTGATACCCACGCTCAAAAGAAACAACCCTTATTCCTATGACCATCACTAGGACTGTATTAGGGAAAACAGTTATTATCATCTATTATTAAACTATATTTATACCTATAATAATATCTGTGTTTATATTACAATTGTGTAAGTCCCTCCACATCTCATTCTTCCCCATCACAGGGTCAAGCACATGGAGGTGGACCACATAATAGTAAAAGAGGGAGATCAGTACCCTGGCGTCTTCAACCAAACCAGTTTAATTGGAGAAAAGGTCCAGATCAGCTACACGGTGAGCACCACTTTAAAGGCCAACAACGCGGTGGCATCCGAAAAAAGTTATTTTTGCAATGCAAAATGCATGTAGAATGTATGATGAATATATGTAAGATACATTTATTTTTATTCAAAATACATTTCAGGTCTGAAAATGTATTTCACCTTTTATTCTGAAATGCATTTAGAAATGTAAACATGCATTTTACTTTATTCAAATTACATTTAAGGTATCAAAAGGTGTTCACCTTTTATTTCTGAAAAAATATGTCAAAATGTGTAAATATATTTCAATTTTGTCCAAATGTATTCCAAAACAATTCATGTTCAGTCCAAAATGACATTCATGTAAGACTTCATGTAAGTATTTTATCACTTCATAGCAGATCTGACAATCATTTTACCATTATTTCAAATAGGAACACAAACTGAGACCAAGATCTCTTTTACAGCTAAACACAGGTGTTATTCCCTTAGAGGCGTCAGGTTTTAGTGGATATTGGGCCTGGCAAGGACTAAGATGTCCCATAGTAGTAACCCAGGAAGTTTTTTCTGAAATCAGTACTATATTACAGCCAATAATAGGAAAATATTTTCTAAAGAAATGCAGCATACTTCACACAATAAATATACAAACAATACTTTCAAAATGTTCATCATTAGTGACATATTGATCACATCACATTTAAATGTTGAAATATACAAATATATCTATAGATATACATTCACAAAATGCCTTTCATCTTGCTGTCACCAATATACTCTAATGCACTGTAGCAACCTTGGTAAGACCACAACTTGACCCTCTGAAACACATAGCCCTTTTTGGAGTAGCGGTTAGCACAATTGCCTTCGAAGCCAAACATCACAGGTTCGAAACATGACCTGCAAGTGTTACATTTCTAAAAATGTATTCAAAAATATATTACCCAAATGTATTGTAAAATACATTTAGTATGTATTTTCCAATACATTTTCAAATGCATCTCCAACATTTCTTTATAAATTTGATATGCATTTGCTAAACTATTTGTATATGTATTCATGACATTTCCTAAATACAGTAATTGGCCAATTGTTTTTATATTTAAATGTATCCCAAGTATGTTTTTAAAAATGATACTTAAAATGCATTAATTTTCCATATAGGAATCTTAGTGTAGTTCTGGTCACATACTGTAATACGGATCACTAATTACCTGTACATTAATACAGATGACATAGGGATGGAGATGGAGCATATCGGCGTCTGAAAAGACAGTTTGAGCCATCAGTGTTAACTTGAAATTCTGTCTCTCCCTGCGCTTCAGATTAAGAAGGACGTCAACGCGCAGGCTCCGCCTATGAACCTGACCGTCACGTACCCCTACCTGTCTCCGAATAAGAACGTCCTGCTGTACCTGACCACAGTTACCACTTCAAAGGTAAGCCCTACCCCGAGGCTGGGCTTCTGTACCATTCCGTCAGCACCTCGACACGTGGTTCCACCGCAGAAAGTTAGAGACGATCGAGCGTGATCCTTTGATTGACAGCCTCCGTCATCCACAGGACGTGAGGTGCAACAACAGGGACCTGATTAACCCTTTTAAGATCAACCCAAATAACCATGCTGTCAAAATCAAAAAGGAGACCCTCAGTGACTATCTCGTGGTGAGTTAACACTACTGTGCGCCTGTGTTGTTGAGAACTGCTTTACATTGTGAGTGTCAGTCTTTCAGTGGGTACTTCCTTTGCAGGGCTGCAAGGACAACCCGTGTAATTCATTTGAGTGCTCTATCCCTCACGTTAATAACAGCCAAGTGAACATCACGTTCCGGGTCTGGAAGCCCACCTTCATAAAAGTGAGTAGGGCGATCAACATTTCCTGTGTGTTTCACTGATGCGCGCGGTTTCATATCGAGTGTTTGACAAATTGATCGATGAATTAGCATATGAATTGAATTCCCCTTCGCCCCACAGGCTGAGTTCTCTAATCTCTATTTGACGGTCCATGCCACTCTCAAGAACCTGAAAACCGATCTGTTTTTGTTGAATGCCAACGACATCGACAGAGATGTGAGTGCGATCATCCGGTTCTTTTCCAGGCGGTTTTATGTTTGCTTGTTTTCCATTACTTGTACTTCTCGGTAAGGTGACAGTGCTGTTTGCATCTCAGGTGAAGATCCAGGTGTCTAAAGAGGCCCTGGGAGGGATTCCGTGGTGGATCATTTTAATTAGTATCCTGATTGGACTACTCATCCTGTCTCTAGTCATCTTCGGCTTATGGAAGGTATGTGTGTGTGTGTGTGTGTGTGTGTGTGAGAGAGTGTGTCTGTGTGTGTGTGTTCACATTCACAGGTTCACAACTTTACGGTAACTGTTCATTTCAAAGATTTCTATAAAAAAATATGCAGCATAAAACATTTCACTTTTATGAATTACATTTTTTCAAACAAATAAAAGGGAAAATACTTTTATTTGTTGGAAACAAAAACAAAACACAAAACAGAAACAGGAGAGAATATATAAGGATCTTTCACCATGTTGGCAACATTTATTCAGTTACAATTTGTATCTTCCCAAATACAATAGCATAGGCTTGCATAATAAAGAGGTTGGTCATGAATAAAATATATATATGTATATATATATATATATATATGATATTTTAAAAGGTGAACTAAAACTTGAAACTTGGATGTGATCAAATTTTTTCTTATCTGCTCCACCAGGCTGGCTTCTTTAAGAGAAAATCCATAGCAGACATGGAGAAGGAGGACATGAAGGATTAACTCTTTCCGCTCCCAGCAGGTCTGTCTATGCCCCACTGACTATCTTCCGGTTGTGTTATGAGACAGTTTGAAGAGATACCATAGGAAAACACAGATTCCCTCTGCCTATCACCGGTTCCTCACCAACCTGTTTATCTGAACGACATGGCTGTCGAACCACGCCAGCCTTTTTGTAGGTCGTCTATGAAAACTGCGGACTACCAGCCGTGACAACATGCTTGGATTATGATTCTGGGAACAGTGAGGCTTGGGGAAATAATTGAGATTGTACACTGAGGTATTCTATTCCATTTAAAGCACTAAAACCTGGGCATAAAGGATCTACACCAGAAGAAACCTTGGAAAACCTAAAGGATGTTTGCACCCTGAACCCGACCTTATCATACGATGCCACAATTGCATTGGTTTGATGTCACAGGACAAAACTTTCTCAGGTTTACTTTAAGCAACTTCCCAAAGTCACAGAAACATCTCAGATTATGGCATTACACCAAAGTTGCTTAATACCTTTCGTAGTCCTATGAACTGTGGTTTCTCTGAAACGCTTCGGTTACATCATAATTGTATATACATTAGGGCACATTGTGGCTTTTAAATGCAAACACAAAACCTTCTATGGAGTTTCAAAGTGCCACTAAACCGGCATTTGCTTTATGTGTTGAGGACTGCTGTGTCTAAAGCTAGACAGAAGTCCATCACTAGGTGATCAGAACTGTCAATCAAATAATCTCAAGCTGCGTTGCATTACCTAACATAGACAAATTGAATGAAAACAAAACTAACACGTCTGTTCAGAATGTTTATAGTTGTCAGAGAAGTAATGTTGAACATTTTATGTCGGAGCAGAATTCTCTTGTCTGAAAGGGTGCAGCCGCTTCTGATGTGCCATTTTTTTAAATGTGTGAACGGTTATCAGTTGGCCCTTATGACACCTTACTGTAGCAGTATTTTATGTCCAGAAAAGGGTACATGTCCTCTTGTAAACTCTGGTGGGTTTACACAGTCTTCGATGGGTTATATTCCTGTAATATAGTTGTTTGATATTTTTTTGAACAAATACCACATTTCCTTCTGTTTGTCATCTTCTAAAATATAGCATTACTTAGAGTTTGGCACATTGTTTATCCTCCAAGCAGAATGTTTGCTTTTTACTCACTGTTGTTTTCACAAAAGCATATTTCTAGTACAAGGGCAATCTGTAAATTACATTTGATTTGATGTTCCCAGATTATTTAAAGAGTTTATGTGTGGTAGATTAAGTGTTCCTTTTAAAAAGCATAATCTTTTCAATCCACCACAAACCCCCTTTAGAAAGAGTGTATCCATTAATCAATAGAAGAGGGGGGCAAATAACAGGAGCAGCAGACGCAATTAGCTTTTTACAAATGCAACATGTCTTTTTTCCCATCTTGTTGATATTTCCTCTTGTTGCCACATGGGGGCAGATAATTTACAGATAGCACATCTACCTAATTATAAAGTCATTGGATTGTACTGTAAATGTAAAGCTTGTACATAAACAGTTTTGTTTTTAAAAAATGTCTATAATTTAAGGTAGGATGGATATATTTCCAGCATGCATCAAGAAGGCCCTAAACATTAGTAGTGAAGGAAATGTGTAGGTCCAACGTCTCTCAGGTGATATGTCTGACGCAGGAGGATTGTAACAGGTTTCTCATTATTACTATGGCATATGTGGAGCCTTGGCATCATCTAAATTAGATCAAGTATTTTGGAATAAACTACTGTTTAAAACATTATGCAAATATGTAAATATTGGTCATATATGATGAACAAAATGTAAATGTTTGAGAAATGTGTTTTGGATTTTGATGCATTTTGCATCCATCCGCTATGTTTTCAGTATTTTGATGCTTTTCCATTTGATCTTTTGGAAATTGATTTGTGAGGTAGCAAACTGAGAAGTGCAGTATTGTGGAATGCCTTTCAGAGTGTAACTTGATTCCTGATGTTCTTATCTGTAAGAACCCTCAAACAAAGAGTTTACTGTCATGAAGAAGTTCAAACTCTTGAAACTGGGCGATTGTCAGTCACATACCAAGGGTGATAGCGAGCTAAAAGAAAAATAACCCCCTTTGTAAAATTGAGAGAAGTAACAAGACATTTCTTTGAAGTAAGAGTGCTTGCAATGCAAATCACCAGCAGCTTATGCCCAAACCTTAAAAACTCTATAAAAGACAGGTCGGTAGAGGTTTTAAATCACCCCTTCACCATAAGAGTGTCATGAATAAGAGTTGCATTATCCAACTCGTTTTGTATTTATGCACCTCCACTTTTTCTCCACCTGAATCTACCTGCATTTTGATTCTCTGTATTTTGCACAGGCAGTCCTGAGTAACCACCAAGATTGTTTTGTATATAGGATACCTTTCATCTGCCCTCCATCCACTGTTTGAAGCACATGTCATGAATAATAAAAGTCTGTAAATTGATCCTCCATCCTGTTTCCTTCTGGAGATTCTCTGACAATGCTCAGTCATTATACATTGAACAGGGTGTTAAAGATCACCTGATCACTGATTCAGCACCCGTACTATATAGACTGTTACAAGACATTGGTGTATCAGGTTGGGCAGAAACCCTCCAAACGACTGCTCCAGAAGCAGGATTGAGGATCATGTATCTATTTTGTTGGTGCACCCTGACAAAATAGGAGCCTGGCTGGGACTGCATAAGGCTGATATGCTCCAGTCATACACACTGCTGTGAAGTTTCCATTGAATGCACTGTTTTGTCATATGGATGTATGTACGCTCATCAGCACAGATTTTAAAGCATTGCACATGCTGGATTTTATGCAACAAAATACACTATCAATAAAAAAATCTGTTTTTTAAGTGAACACACATTGGACATATTCCACCCGAGTTGGGCAGGTGAGTGCTGGGTTCGAGTGCGTGCGCGCTTGCCTGTGTGTTTACTCTAAGGAGTCATTCATTCTCTCGGTTGGGCAGGTGAGTGCTGGGTTCGTGTGCGTGCGCGCTTGCCTGTGTGTTTACTCTAAGGAGTCATTCATTCTCTCGGTTGGGCAGGTGAGTGCTGGGTTCGTGTGCGTGCGTGCTTGCCTGTGTGTTTACTCTAAGGAGTCATTCATTCTCTCTCGGTTGGGCAGGAAGGAAGTGAGCTCCTTTGCCACAGACAGGTTGCTCATGCGTTTGGGATTACTGCGCATTAACACTTTCTGCTGGATCCTGTCCACCAGCAGTGATCCAGTGGTACACAGGATGTGCTTCCTAGTTTTAGACGCAAAGAAAAGGGAAAAGACAGGTTCCATAAAGGTTTTGTAATCTGCTTACCTTTTTAGGTGTTTGTACCTACAGAACAATAACACCAAATACGAACACAGACAGACAGCTATGGTTTTGGGTTCATGTTTTTGACCTCAGGGAATTAATGAACATTTTATTGTGAAATTTGCCACTTTGCCGCTACTGTAAATGAGGAAAGCTGTGGTTCTAAGTAAATCACTTGATTTAGTTGAATGTGGTTTGAGAAAAAGTATCCGTAAACATACAAGTTCTGAGATTCTCTGCCTTCAGGCTAGAGTATAAACCCAGTATTTACCAATGAAATCATAAATACAGTCATTGCTATTCTACAAAACAAAAATTTAAGAGCGGAGAGTAGCCCACTGGATGTTTATTAGGCTACAGGACTGATAATCAACCACACTACCAAGCAGATCCGCTGATAACACACAGGGAACTATACAATTATAACTACATAATACATGGGTGTTTTTATCCCATTATATGTATGATTTTATGAATATGACAATATTTGGCATAGGCTGGCCTATATTTTCTAATTATCAGTAGTAGTAATCACACATGTTGCCCGACTATTCAAGAAATGTTGTCCGACTAAAGCAGCCTGTATGGGTCAGTGGCAAAATGAAAGCAACTTACATCAAATCTCAGCAACATTTTGGCAGAAGGCAAGTGGAAGACTCTGAGACCAAGTGAAAAAATAGAGGTTTTTTGCCTCAACGCTAAGAGACCCAAGAGACCTGGAACTTGGGAGATATTCATCTTACAGTGGGACAAAGACACAAAAAATACAGCCAAAGCCACATGAGTGGCTCAAAAGAAAAAAGGCAATTTCTTGGTGTGGCCCAATTAAATTCTGGACCTCAATCCAATTGGGAATATTTAGAAACATTTGAAAATTGATGTTCACCAAAGGTCCCAATCCAACTTTATGGATCTTGAATAATTTTGCAAAGAAGAATGAGGAAAAATTTACATGTTCAGTTTTCAAAACAGACTTATCCAAATAGACCAGGCTGTAATTGCTGCCAATGGTGCCACTTCCAAATATTGACTACATGTGATGAATAATTATGAAATCTTATCTTTCATCTAATTTTATCTTTAATAATATAGAATAATTTGAACATTTGCATGCTGATCAGTTGCAAACATTCCTAATTAAATACATTTTGATTACACATTGGAACACAATGAAATGTGGAAAAGGCCAGTGAGGGTGAATACTTTTGAGAGCCACTTTATGTAAGGCTTAGTTGGACAGATGACCAGTTTGGATGTCCTCAGTTTGGAACAATGGATGACAGCGTTGGAAGGGGCAATCAAAGATTTTACCTGCACTCTTTCTAGCCTTTGAGTTATGTAAGACATTGATGGAGGGTAGAGTAGGAGATTTTAGAAAAATGACTGCGAATGGTTCAGAATTAAGTATTAATCCTCTTAAAATCAAGGGGTGTGAGTGGGGGGGGGGCTTTCCTGAAATCATTCACCAGTGTTTTTATTTAGTACAATTTTGTTTTGACAAAGGCCACCAACCAGTTCTCTCTGGGCTTCCCAGATCTCTCTGGGCTCATCCAGTGCTGTTCTGGTTTTATCATGCTTCTCGCTCAACCAGGTAGTTTAGGAGGCAATCTTTATATGCCAGAGGGAAAGCATTCTTACTGCAGTTGGGTAAAGAATGTTATGGGTTATGGATTAAATAGTCATTTAACTTTCAGAGAGGGTTGGATCTCGGTAAAAAAATACTCCAAGCATCATTGGATGTCATATTTATTTATAGTAAAATATTAACCGACAACATTATAGCCTAGGTCACATTCATTTTACACTATTTGGTGTTTCACGGTTGAGTAAGCATATGTATTACTAGGTTGCCCAAGCCAAAAAATGTTATCTTGCATCTGCTTAGGACCTTAAAGTATATAAAGCGTTTCCGGTCTGTGAAGATAAAATCGTTCCAGTCGTCTTAACACACAGTCAACCGCATTTATTTCCCGACTGTCTGTTGTGTAGGGTAGGTGACCATGATTAATCATGACGTCATCGTGAGAAATACCAGTTAGCACGTTTCCTTATTTGTTAGTGACTAAGTCTGCTGTAACAACTATTGTCCAGAACATTTCTATGTGCATTTGTAATGAAAATCCACTATATCTCCATTACATCCACAATTTGTTACAAGAAACCAACTGACCGAAGAATCTCATCATTGTCGATTTTTTTATTGAAGTAGGCATTATTATTTGAAAGAAATTCAAAGCGCACTTTGTGCGGGTGTTTCTGAGGAATGGGGTTGGTCGAAGTGCCACTCTGAAAGTCATACACAGACCAATGGATGCATTGATAGGCCATGTGAGGTATTGAAAGCTTGAACCATGTTTTTAAGCTTGACTTCTTTCTAGTTTAGTGTGCTAACATTGGAAATCACTTACTTTTGGGAACCCAGTTAATGGATATAGCAAGTAGGCTATAAGCTCCTGATTAATTAATAAAAATGTACATAGGCCTACAAGAATAAAAGTAATTGATTTAAAGGTAAAACAAATTCAGGAAGTAACTACAGACGGTGTAAATAGTCTATAATTACATTTATTGGAAAGGGAAATAAAATGGGATAATGCAAAAAAAAAAACCATTTCTCAGCTTTCTGCCTGCTAGTATTTAACCAAATGGTTGCAGCTCTATTCACACAAATCATTCATAAAATTTGCAGGGTGAAGGATTGTGGGTCACTCAGGTAGGGCACTGTAGTAAAACGCCCACTCTCTTTACCCTCCTCTTTGGATCAATATACCGGTGCGTCCGGTTCGGAACTTTATGACAAACCGAGGGGTTGTCTGAAGTATACCCCCTCCTCCCGAGACCTTAACAAGCGTCTGTTTTCATCTCCTACTTTTTACTCTATAGCAACGATGGAGTTTAATCCAACGAGTACTGTTTTGACGCTGCTTTTGATTCAAAGTAAGTACTGTACATTTGTGATTTTGCAGATTTCACGCACTTCATTACACGGCGATAAAACTTTCAGGCGTTCTAAATGCGATATTGTACTACGGAAACACTTGAATTAACGCATTTAGACGCCGACTTCATTACTTTGTATTTTGGCTCTGGTGAAAATAGTATTGCATGTTTTTAATGGCTCCCCTTAGATAACTAGACACAAGAATGTGGGGGTAATCTGTCAGGGACGTTTGAATTGTTTCAAAACATGCGATTGTAAAACGGGCAGAAAAATAACTGTGAATGATATTATATTATATTTTTATCATGTCTGTGAATTAGATATGCAATACATTAATTAAAGATAGAATTGACATGCAAGTAGCTGTTTGAAAACTTTTGCAGGAATGTGCTCTCAGGTGAGAGCTGCCTTGGCATCACTATGTGAAAATATTTTGGCTGTTGCAATTAAAATGAGTATTATCTACCAAGGTTTAATCAGTTATGAGTTAACAATGAGCATTCATTGTCAATAAATCTTCTCTAGCAGAGTTCTGCAGAGGTGTTGCAACAATGGTCTTTCACAAATTCACCTGCAGTGTGTTTCACTCTTGTTTGAGGTGTAAACGTGATTATTTTATATTACAGGCTCTCATTTTGAGTTCTCACAGTCAAAACAAGCTCTCTTAGTTATTTGGGTCAAATGACAGGTTGATCACCATGTTTGAGAAAACGAGGAGACCCGTTGGGTCTTGCTATTTTCCTGACCACCTGACATGACCAGGAATGGATTGACCAGAGCCCTCTGTGGCTTGGCCACTTTCCAGTGAAATGCTCAGTCAGTCAAAGAGTAGGGATCTATAGTGGGTTATTCAGCCGTCTGCACACAATGCACCCAGCCGACTGGAACCACACTGGGACAGAATCAGCAAGGTTTACCCATGCAAAGCTAGATGGGACTCTCCCTTTATCTATCTGTCTCCTGTCTGTCTGCCCGCCTGCCTGTCTGCCCATACATGCACACTCAAACACAAACACATTCTCCCTCAGGTCGGTGATTTGTCACTGTCATTTTTTTTTCATATTATCGTTGTTACACCGTTTTCGCTCTGCCTCTATTTTCTCTCTCTGTCACACTCTATCTGTTAAATTAAAGGTCCCCTTTGTGTCCGGGTCGGCTGCCCGGAATCCCTGTTTCCGCGCTGACAGATGGAGGGCAGTGATGGGGCGTGCATGTTGGACATTTTGGCCAAGATACAATTTTTACATGTCTCAAAACGTCTGTCAGCGACAGCGATCTGTTTCTTTATGGGGAAAATGGCTGTGATTATTCAAAGAATGGTTTCGATGGACATTTTTTGTCAGCTTCCTTAACTTGACATTCTGTACTGTATGTCACTGTGTTTGATTAGTGTCTTGTACGATATGTTTATGTTATTGGTGGTTGTGCTGGCTGATGCAAACACAGGCTTAACTCAGACATTTATACATGGCTATAGACTTACAAGGGTGTACGCAACTCAAAGTGGTGACTGACCCTCTATCTCAGGGGAAAAAATTGGCCCTGTGTGAAACATTTGGTCCAATCCTGCAAAAACAAGATGCTCTTGATGAAGCACACATGGAGCCAAACAAGCCTAATCAGGGGAAATGGGCAGCCAAAAGAGCCTCATGAAAGGGCGGGACTAGGCAGAGAACAGTTGGAGAATATGTTTGGTTTTGGACCTTGCTGCCTCTGGTGCGGCATTGTCTCTAGAACACAGCAACCTGAAAATAGGAGTAGTACCAAGGCCATCTGGGCTATGGCCACAAGCACCAAAACCTCCAGAACCACCACCGTCGGGAGTCCAGGGCCTCGCCTTCCTCAGTGCTTTGGCCGAAGCCAGTACATATTGTCCTGTTCTATGATACAGGCCTGACACATCTCCATCAGTTGGCTAAGGCAGCTGCTCAGATGGTCAAATTAGTGCACTTTAGAGGGAAGGGGGAGCCTTCTTACTCTCAGCACATCCTGTCTCTACACCTACTGTATGTGACTCATGGGCAAACATACTAGTCTAGACGTGTTGTACTGCGTGATGAGTTTAGCTGATGAGACTATTTTAGAAGAAGGTGGTATTAAAGTTAGTATCCCACAGATATCGGTATTATACTGGTTCCACACAAGTATGGCTTTGTAAGATTCTGATGTAAAACCAAGTAATATGACTGTTGTTGTTTGCGTCTAATCCTGTCCTTACAATAGGTTAGGATTCCTGGTGTAATGCAAACAAATGTTAACATTAGTACTAAAAGCCAGTATCATTTGTAACACTCTTTGGTATCCGGTGTGGTACTGTACGGTGGAGCAGATAGTTTGGAATTCAAGAATTTAGTCTCTGTAATTATTTGTAAAGTTCACTAGCCTGTATTGAGGTCTTAGTATCTGAAACTTACCCGATCGTAGTAACCCCACTAAGTAAATGCTCTTTTTTGGGCAACTCTGCAGCATTAAATAAAATCTCTTGGTTTGAACAGTCTGTATAAGAGTGCTGTGCGGGGTTACATACACAGCATACATAATGAGTAACATTCATTCTCACTCTCTCCAAGGAAATCAAATTCAACGCTAAATCTCATTCATTTGTTCTGTACTAAGTCACTCGTTAATATTGTACATTAGAGATATTTAGCTGTCTCTTAGCCAGATTAAGTGGTTTTGTAAGGTACCCACATAGTCGTACAAAGTAAGCAATATTAACAAAGTCATTGCTCTTACTCTTTCACTCATGTACTGCTGCAGAGTGGGTTGGAATACATTTTCTTTTCATAAAGCAAAGTCTAAATCATGGAGCCTTGCCATATTCTCTAGATTTCACCGCTGTCTCTCGGTTTAGTTGTTCGTTACTGTTATGGAAAGTGTAGCAGGACAACTGTTGTCCTGTGTGGTTTCTTCAAGCGGTTTGATAAACATGCGCATCCATCCCCACAGGCCCCTATAATTACTGGTTTTCTATGGCCGGTCGATGCACTGACATGTCTGATCCTTATACCAGTAATCTCTACTTGCTGTCAAGCTGTGACTTGCCCAGATTGGCTAATATAGACCCAGGGAGCGAGATACCTTAGATTGAAGTTACACAAACACCGATATGCTTGCTTACAACAGTGAGCATAGGCATGTACAGTATCATATTTTGAGCTTTGGGCTATATAAATGTTGGACTTGGGTGTGGTATATTGGCTGTACACCAATAACTCCAAGGTGCATTATTGCTGTTATAAACTGGTTATCAATGAATCATCTTTTGTCATACAGTTTGAAATACCATGACTTTCACCCAATTAGCATTCAGTGCTCAAACTTTCCACTTTGTAATTTAAAATGCGGTATGAACTACAGGTCAATGGAAACGGAGGTGTGGTATTATTGCAGTCAGCATATTTAGACCTGAAGTTTAGGTAGTGGAAGGGAATGGTTTCTCTACATCCCACAGACATGTTTACTATCACAACAACTGACATGGCACTGTACAGATGTGGTACAAAACATGGTACTACACAGATAAAGATCATTGGATTATTGTCATTAAACATTATATTATAGCTGTTCTAATATATGGTTTTATTCTTTAACACTGCAGGAACAAGAACACGCACGCACGCACATGCGTAACCACACATGAACAGATAGATCCATGCAAATACACACATAAAATTGCATATCACTTCTGTTCCACGTAAAGGAGGTGTGTTGCTCTTGTGTTCAGTTCCGTTCCAGGTTTTACCCAATTCTGAACCTTGCGGTCTGATGCATATTTGTGGATTAGGGGTTATTTATGATGGCAGTGTGATCTAACACTGTCTCTCTCCCTCTCCTTTCCCCGTTTCTCTCCCCCTTCCTTTTTCTCTTTCTCCCACCGTGTCAATTTAACTTTCTTTTTCACCTTCTACACTCTCAATTCACACGTCCTCATGCTATCCTTCATCCGTCTTTTTGTCCCCCCCTCTTTCTCTCCCTGCAGGTTGGTTCCTCCCCCGGACCCTGTCGTTTAATGTGGGAACGGCAGGAGCCAAGGTATTCTCTGGACCTGCTACAGAAGAGTTTGGATACACTGTGCATCAGTTAAAAAACCACCTGGGCAAATGGTGAGACTAGACTCCTAAGTCCTGTGTTGCTGCTGAACAGAAGCAGCACATTGTGGTTTGAAAGTTTCATCAGTGTGTGGTTATGTGACGGACAACAATGATCAAGTCCGTGCAGTTGGCTCTGTCATTGCGAGACCGGGTTCAAATCCCACTCGCAGATTAGGTATGGTGTCTTAAGGAGGGCGGTGCATTTGGTCAGCAGCGTTTCAATGGTTTGGTGTCAAATATAGTTGCTTGGCTTTTTCGCGCTCCAGCGACTGATTGTGGTGGCTTGGGCACCTGTGAACTCCATAGATGTCCGGAGAGTATGTTCTTTAGGGAGTTTATGGGTTCTGGTCGACGTCCTGGTGGATTGAGAGGCATATTGATACCAGAATAGCGTTGGATGTGCTTTGTAGGACACATGTAGGCATCGACCGTCTCGAATTCGCTGATAGTTTCTGCACTGAAGCAGGAAGTCAGAAAGGATTTTAAATTCAGAAAGTTTGTGTGACTGAAACATAGGCAATACATTATTAACTGTAACGGTCTGTATCTGATAAGAATACATCTTTCCGAAAAATATGAACACATTATAATGCAGAGTTGGTTGATGATTTTCATAATTTCAGAGACTTTCTTGGGTGGCCGCTGTCTATGTCTAAAAATACCTGTAACATCGCACTTATATACAGTGGTGTGAAAAATGGTTTGGCCCCTTCCTGATTTCTTATTTCTTTGCATGTTTGTCACACTGAAATGTTTGATCATCAAACAGATGTAAATATAGATAACACAAGTAAACACAAAATGCAGTTTTCAAATGAAGGTTGTTATTATTAAGGGAGAACAAAATCCAAACGCACATGTGAAAAAGTGTTTGGCCCCCCAAAAATGGCCTACATGGCAGCGTTCCAAGACAAAAAACACTGCTGAGCAAAAGAACATTAAGGCTGGTTTTATTTTTGCCAGAAAAAATCTTGAAAACATTCTGCCAAGATGAGTGGGCCCAAATTCCTCCACAGCGTTGTAAAAGACTCATTGCAAGTTTACGCAAATGCTTGATTGCCATTGTTGCTGCTAAGGCTGGCCCAACCATTATTAGGTTGTAGAGGGCAATCACTATTTCACACAGGGCCATGTGGGTTTGGATTTGGTTTTCCCTTTAATAATAACAACCTTCATTTCAAAACTGCATTTTGTGTTTACTTGTGTTATCTATGACTAATATTTGAATTTGTTTGATCTGAAACATTTTAAGTGTAACAAACATGCAAACAAATAAGAAATCAAGAATGGGGCAAACCCTTTTTCACACCATTGTATCGTGGGAAAAAAAACGGAATAGGTAATAGGGAACTGATTACGACATTTGTAAACGAATTATGATGATGCCAAGTCTGTGACGGAAGCTCCGCCATCTCCCGCCAAGTCTGTGAGTTGTTTTATTATTTTACCAGTTTACTTTAAGTTATCTAGTGCTCTGTGTTTTCTGTTCTTTGTGTTACAATAAAGACCTCACCGACTGCCACACTTGCCTGCGCCTGGTACGTTTGCGCCACAAAATCCCGGCCATTACAAAGTCAATGATTTGCTAGTGTTCAAAGATCTATTTACTTCATTTTATGTTATGCATGTCTCTGAAACCTTCCAGGCATCCATTATAGAATTATATCTTTGTATGAAGCCAGAGAAGTTCTTCACCTATTATTTTAATAAGTGTTTTTAGCTAGCAAGTAGAAAAGGGACTTCCAGATGCAGAGAACATCTGCTCTGCCATTGGTAGTTGCCGAAATCCATCACTGCTCGCTCGCTGGAAATTAGCATGAAGTTGAACATTTCTCAACTCCACTGTCACAGGGAGATTTTGTTTCAGAGTAGCTTCGCCCACTGTCATCGTTATTCACTCGCTCTCATTGGAAATAAATGGGAGCAGGCCTGTTTATAGAGCTAGCAAGCAGTGTGCTTTAGGCCTTCTGTAGGTTTGCCTTGCTGATTGAATGATGTGCTGCTCTCTCAATTATTCATGCGTTACTGATTGTGACTGAATGTTTGTTGACAAATGTCAAAACATAACCAAATATCCCTTGAATGTAAGAATTGCGGACTTAATCAAAATCAGTGTGACCCAGGGACTGCCAGTAAAACATACAACAGCGGAGATTGGCCCTTCGACATAGAGAGAAGTTTGATGTGGCCTAACACCTGAGCTAATCTATCAAAACCGATTTTAATTTCTCTGATGCACTTTAAGAAACAACTAGCCCATAGGAAATTCAGCATATGCCAATCTGTGTTCAAGAAATACATAAATAACAGAGTAGTACTGTGGGGTTATTTTATGGGGAAAATCATATCAATATTTCCATGCCAAATTCTTGAATCAAGTGACTTAATATCCAATGTGTTGCTAGGGTCGGCCACGCCACAGCAACTCCCTGCGGACACTGGAATGTTGATGTTGAGTTATGTGTCGTCCGAAACATCCAATTCCATTCTAGTTCTTATTACACTGTTTGATCATGTAATAGATGACGTTCAATTGGTAATATTCCTTCCATTGTCCCTTAACAGGAAAGTAATTTCAGTCATTACATTTCATTACTGAGTTTGGGCAATTCAAATGTACATTTAATGCACTGGGAGCTTGGGAAAGTTAAACAATACCCCATTGGGTTTGGTTATCCCATGCTGTTAACATCCGGTTTCCTGTTTTCAGTGGGTCACATAACCCTCAGCAGAGTTGACCACAACCGGATACAGACACGTGAAACTCCATAATGATACACGCACGCTCACATTCACAATATTTTATATATATATATATATATATATATATATATATATATATATATATATATATATATATATATATATATATATATATATATATATATATATATATATATATATATATATATATATATACACTGCATCCAATGATCCCCAGGGAGAAGACTTCAGAGTTGGGGCCCTTAAATTCAGGTTTTGCGCACACACACACACACACACACCCTGTGGTCTGTGGGTCTGTCATTTTGCATTCGATAGATTCCAGTGAAGACCTTTTCTTTTTCTTCTGGGAAATGACTGTCTTCCTTTCATTACTATCATGAAGAAACATGAAGATCGAGGCTGCATTAATCTGTGTTGTAGCCTGCGGTTTGTGGGAATGAAAACATTAGGACCTGAACGTTTTCAATTGGCCAGTTTAAAGGGAACACACATACATACATACATACATACATACATACATACATACATGTCCTTCTAACAATTAGACTGATAAGATGTCATTGCCTCAAGGACTTATATGGAAGGTGATTTTGAATAACCTCATTCCTGGGCTAATTCACCAGAAGTACAGCATGTTTAGACTTCTTAGGAGTGGGCCAATCCCATTTCTTAATTATGTGATAAGATTGAGGAAAGAGGACAGGGTGTGCTAGAATATCGCACTGGTATGTTTCCTTGGTCATCTAGACCACCCTAGGCCAGTGTGGACAAGGCTTCGAAAGTATAACTAAACCAATAAATGAAGGCATCTTTCTTGTATTTTTTTTAGATTTCTATGTTTTCATGTTTTTCTTAAGAACACAAAAACAAAAATTCTGATTTACTGATATGATGGGAGTAAAAAAGTAGCCATGCTTATTGCTAAACAATAGCCCCACAGAGAAGCATAACGTCTCGGTGAATCAGGCAGGGGAATCACCTTACAGGATCCTACGAGCCCCATAAGGAGCGTCCTAGTAATAGCCAGTGTATGACACCACAGAGGGTTGGGTCAAAGTTCAGTCCCTTTGTCTCATTGTCTGCTTCCTGTTTGAGTGTGGGTTCTGGCACCAACACAAAGTAACGATACATTTGCTGTATCTCTGAGTCACACTTCTTGAATCACCATTCTGCTGAAAAACAATGAGAGCAGGCGTGTTCAGGGGAATTTATAAGACCTAAGCATGGAGAAATGTGTCCGATGTTCATCACAAAATTACAGTCGTCAATCTGAAATGTTTTTTTAGCTGGAATTCAGTTAGCAACTGAAAGAGGTGTCTCTCTTGCACTGACATGCAGTTTCATACTTGCTTGAGACACTGTAGTATTTACCCTAAACCTTCCTGGGCTAGTTACAGTAATACTATGCTGGTCTTGTTTGGTAAGGGAAGGGAAGGGAAGGGAAGGGAAGTGGAGTGGAGTGGGAGACTGGTCTTGTTCTTGTTTTAATTCAGTCTTGTAAACATTAGAGGCCAAATTCTACAAAGTACCACTTTTAAAGTTATTTTCCACCTATATGTTACCTTTTTATCAGGTGTGAGTTGCCATCCAAATGATTTTAGTAATAAAAATAATCCAGGGACTGTTCTTACCTTAAGTTTAGATACACTGAAGCTTGTAGCATGGTACTATCATCATGTTACGGATACTCAACCTGGTCTAAATGTTTATTTGTTCCTAACTCCAGCCATTAGGTTTGAAAGTTGGGAACTGCAGGAGTTCCTGTTTTGGGGGTTTTGCCACGGATTACTTAGTCTTACCAGTATTTGGCAAAGCTTAGATTGCCTCATTCATGTGTGTGCGTGTGCGTGTGTGTTTGGGGGGGGGGGGATTTGCAGTACATTTGGCTGAGGTTCCTTCTACTAGGGCCCATAACTTAATCACGCAATTCATCAATTTGTGCACAGCTTTAGTTCAGGTTAACAGAGATTAGACTGTGGCTACAATCAACAATTTGGTTTGGTTAGTAAATATACTGCCAAGAAAGGCTTATGTAAGCATTTTCATATGTATTTATTTTACTTAACATTGTGTCAAATCAACATTACAGTTTGTTTTTGCTATTTTATGCATTTTGATTGATATCGCCTGGGCGACATCTTAAGACCTAGGTGTATCAGGTGCTGCTGTGGAGGGTTGTACATGGACATGGGCTTGTCCATCCATAAGAAAGTACACACTTCAAGTATTAATTGCCTGCACTTCAGATGAGGCCTCACAGAAACAATTAACTATTAGCAAATGTTATGTTTTTCAAACATGTGAGTTACTGGGTTACTTACATTTTCATATGTGGAAGTAATGATTTACTCATGATTATTAAAGTACTTCTGACTTAAAAATGCTTGTGTTATAATTATAAAGTAGTCCTGTATTTATGTGATAAAATACTAGGATGTCAAGGAAGTCTTATTACCAGCTCCTCCTGCGTACTGCTGATACCAGAGGACACTGGGTCCTGACCAAACATGGAAATTCATTGCCAGTAGAATATCAAGAATAATACACATCAACTACACAGTTAACCCAATATATAAAGTGGCTGTCTGCCAATCAAACATGGCAAGACTTCCCAAAAACCCTGTTGCGTTAGAGTGACTGTACATGAGTGTGGCAGAATGGTGCAGTCATGTTGTTTTACTTCCCAGGAAACTCAACGTGTCAACCGCGTCAAGCTCCTCATGTCTCCCCAATGATGTGTAAAGGAGTGGGCTCTGCATTCCCACAGGGTGTGAAATCTAGTAGGTGTCTACTGCTGGAACTCCAAATAATGGCCAGACTCCATTGTGCGCGCAGGCGCGCGTGTTTAGAGTGTGTGTATATAATTAGGTCAACGGGAAAGGGGAAGATTAGTGACTTGTTTTTTTTAATTGTGAAAGGTGGGTTTGAAATCGTACTGTGTAATCTAGCAGGCGTGTGTCCTGACTGGCTGACTCACGTGGTGGAAACTGGCGGTAACGCACTAATCACCATGGTTACCCAGTCCAGAGCTACCAGCAGTAGACGACAACACCGGCACTGGTCATTATGGCTCACTGCTGATGCAATACTGAGTCTGAAATCCCCCCCGTGAATGTCTCTGTACTTTGGCCTTCATGGTTCACTGTTAAGTATGACATTGGTGGCGTGTATTTACCGTCCACACCTGCAGAAATGGAAAAACAGTACTTACTGATCATGTGCAAGTGGTTGTCAAAATGCTATTTGTGCAATTGTCTTGTGTGATTGTAAATAAAATCAAAATAAATGGGTAAAACAGTTAGGTGAGTGGGTCATCTGAAGATGGCTTAAGCAATTAATAGCGTCTGAAGCTACAGTGAGGGAGAAATTATTTGATCCCCTGCTGACTTTGTATGTTTGCCCACTGACAAAGAAATAATCAGTTAATACTTTTATTGGTAGCTTTATTTGAACAGTGAGAGACAATGACAACAAAATAATCCCAAAAAATGCATATCAAAATGTTATAAATTGATTTGTGTTTTAATGAGGGACCCCTCTGCAAAACATGACTTAGTACTTGGTGGCAAAACCCTTGGCAATCAGACGTTAGGTAGTTGGCCACCAGGTTTGCACACATTTCAGGAGGGAATTTGTCCCACTCCTCTTCGCAGATCTTCTCTAAGTGATTAAGGTTTCAAGGCTAACATTTGGCTACTTGAACCTTTAATTTCCTCTGCAGATTTTCTATGTGGTTAATGTCTGGAGACTGGCGAGTTTGGAATCAGAGTGCTTCTGTGGACAGGTGTCTTATACAGGTAACGAGCTGAGATTAGGAGAACACTATTAGAGGGAGTGCTCCTAATCTCAGTTTGTTACCTTAATAAAAGACACCTGGGAGCCAGAAATCTTTCTGATTTAAGAGGGGATCAAATACTTACTTCACTCATTAAAATACAAATACATTTCTAAAATGTTTGACATGTTTTTCTGGATTTTTTTTATTGTTATTCTGTCTTTCACTGTTCAAATATACCTTCCATTAAAATTAAGACAGATCATTTCTTTGTTAGTGGGCAAACATACAAAATCAGCAGGGGATCAAATTTTTCCCTCACTGTATTTCATGTCTATTATTATTGTGTTGAATTAGTGTGTTTTCTCCGTCCAGGCTGCTGGTCGGCTCCCCCTGGAGTGGATATAAACAGGACAGAAAGGGAGACCTCTACAAGTGTGAGATCACAGGGCCCACTTCAAACTGCCAGAGACTCAACCTGCAGAGTAAGACCTACTCTATACTATTCATAATAATACTAATTCATACTCAACTTTACTTAACTTTACCCACTGTATACTCTTGATGAACACAGCAATTCCTTATCAACCTGCAGAGTACAGACCTTCATATTTTTATGATCTTTGTTATTCTTTTCATATGGCAGTCATTTCAGTTACTGATTAGTCTGGCGGCTGTTTATGCTCCGTTTATGCTCTTGACAATTCCATTTTGTGTTTTTTTTAAATGGCACAAGATAATACTAATAGATTCTGTAAAGAATTGACAAGAACAAAAAATAACTAGCAACCAAGCATGCATTATACACTGCTAAACCATAAAATGACCACCTACCCAATATCCAGTTCTCCATGTGCTGCCAAAACAGCGCCGACTCATCGAGGCATGGACTCTACAAGACCCCTGAAGATGTCCTGTGGTATCTGGCACCAAGACATTAGCAGCAGATCCTTTAAGTCCTTTAAGTTGCAAGATGGAGCCACAATTGATTTGACATATTGGTCCTGCATGCTCAAACAGATTGAGATCTGGGGAATTTGGAAGGCAGGACAACACCTTAAAATGTTTGTCAAACCATTCCCAAACAATGTGTGCAGTGTAGCAGGACACATTATCCTGCTGAAAGATGCCACTGCCATCGGGGAATACTATTGCCATGAATGGGTTTATCTGGTCTACAATGACGTTTAAGTAGGTGGCACGTGTCAAATTGACATCCTCATGAATGCCCGGGAACCAGGGTTTCCCTGCAGAACATTTCCCAGAGCATCACACACTTGTCGTCTTCCCACAGTGCATCCTGGTGCAATCACTTCCCCATGTAAAGTGCACCGGTATATTGCAGTCCACGTGACGTAAAAGAAAATGGGACTCATCGGAGGCGCCCTTCTTCCACTGCTCCAAGGTCCAGTTCCAACGATCGCGTTCCCATTGTAGGCTCATTCGACGGTGGACAGGGGTCATCAGGGGCACTCTGACCGGTCTGCGGCTACGCAGCTCCATGAGCAGGAGGGTGTGATGCACTGTGTGTTGAGACACATTCCTTCCGTAACCATCAGTAAACTTTTTCTGACTTGTGCCACAGTAGACCCTCTGTCGGTTCGTAGTATACGTGATGGCCTTTGTGGCCCTCATGCATCGATGAGCTTTGGGCGTAAAATACGGGTCTTGAGTCCAAAGTTCTCAGGGTCTTTTCGTTTTTACATGCGCATGGGACAATCAAAATACAGTCACCTCCATATGACTGCACTCAGAGTAATCAAAGAATTTATGTACAAAACTTCTTTGTACTCCTTCACCGGCTACTCCCCCTACTCATATCACTTACACATTGAACAACGAACAGATACCAGGTCTTTCTCTGGTCAAGGTCAACAGATAAACAGACAGTCCTATTTTCTGTCAATTACTTATTACTTGACCCAGGTCAGAGCATATTGAATGATACCACTACAGAAATTATTTGAAATGATAAGAGAAAGTAAACACAACCAACTTTATAAAATAATAACACCACCGAAACATAATATTTTGGTTCTCAGATTAAAATTTCCATCACAGGTACCCAACACCCTGTCGCCAATTTGTGGTTTGTCCCTCCTCAGACCACTGTCGGTAGTTACTCAGCACTGCTGACTGGGAGCACCCCACAAGCCTTGCCGTTTCAGAGAGGCTGTGAGCCACTTGTCTGGCCATAACAAATTGGCTCTTGTCAAAGTTGCTCAGGTCTTTACTCCAGCCCATATCTCCTGCATCCAAGATGTTGACTACGAGAACTGATTGTTCGTTTACCATATAAACTATCCAGACCGTGACATGTGCCCTTGTTAGATGATCAATGTTATTCACTGAGTTGTTATGTTTTGGCTCATCAGTGTATACTCTAAAGGCAATTTCCATTGTTTGTTTTTTTGCACTCCTTGTATCTCTGCGAATTAGCATGTTTAACCACAATATTAAGTCCCTTTGAATCATGTCGAATCTGTAAATCAGAAAGATACTTTCAGTGGTTAGAAAAAGGGACTGTGTTCTTCAGTATTACAAGAGCCTCATTGTGTGCTTTAGTGAATGTTACACACAGTAATTCCAAGATCAGTAACCTTGCAGCGTTCTTATAAGTGTGTAAGTCATTAGTTCTACGGATAATATTTTGTCTGTCTTGTTTCAGACTCAGTCAGCATATCAACTGTGAAGAACATCAATGTCAACATGAGTCTGGGACTAACTCTAACACACACAGCTACAGAAGATAAATTCATAGTAAACAGATTTTATACTTAACTTCAACAAGTTCCCTAGAATGACCTATCAGTCAATTGTCATGTTTAGTGATTGAATTAATTTTTAAATGTCCTGTTGTTTGACTGGTCATTGTGCATGCCGTCTTGTTTTGGTAGACATGTGGACCTTTGTGGGCTCAGAAATGCGGAAGTCAGTATTATTACCCAGGGATCTGCGCAGAAGTCAACCCTCTCTTCAAACCATTGCCTGCATTCTCACCTGCCCTTCAGAGTAAGAGTCTACTGCACCCATTACAAATCCTTACAATAACATGTACTGTTTTCATCTTCAATTAAGAAAAATGGAAAGAGCCCTAGATACATTTTGCAAGTGGGTTATGTGAAATTTAAAGGCAATGTTTTTGGAGATTCCCTGTAAATGCTACAAATGTCATCTCAATAGCAAATATCCTTTGAAAGCCACAATTTTTGATTAATTCAGATTAATTCCTGGGACCAATCCCTATTTTTGACATGTTAATCACTGTTAATGCCCCTTTATAATTTGAGGTATAAATGACCATCATGAAATATACACAGTACAAAGAGTCTTAAAGCTCCTTGTCTTTCCAGCTTGTGGGGGTCCTATGGATGTTGCTATTGTGTTGGATGGATCCAACAGTATATATCCCTGGCCCCCGGTAGTAGACTTCCTCAAGAAGCTGTTGGAGAACTTGGATATTGGACCTGATAATACTCAAGTAAGTTATTCTTAGAAACCGTTATCAATGTTAATACAGCTCTGGAAACAAGCAACCAGACAAGCCTAGTTCAGCCGGCCCGCAATAGAAAGTGTTGCCCTCATGATTTGAACCCGAGTCGCCCACGTGGAAGGCTGTAACCACGACACAGCTAATTTTGATATTGATGCAGTAAAACGTTTCTTACCAAGTTTACCTCCACCACAAATAGCATCTATGAACTTTATGGCGTTTGCCACTGGTTGTTTTAACAATGTATTAGCCAGTAATAGGCTTTACCAGTATCTCCCAACTTACTGGAATAGTCATAAGAATTGAGCCTTTACTAGGGAGTCTCCCAAAACCACTCATGGCATAAGAACATCATTTTTTCTTTCATTAATGAATAACATTGATACCATAACTATCAATAAAGGTGACGATAACTAACTTTTTCATCAAGTGAAAAAAATTAGAATTGTGGAATCTACTAGGAAGTCACAATACTGTATAACCGTAAACGGTTGTATTGCGGCCCACAAATAAAATGTATATATGTTGTTCCTTTTAATAGATTCAAACTTATGACTTCCATATGAGAGGCACTGTATTTAACCACTACGCCACAGCATTACACATTTCAGCAGTCGCTAGACACCACTGAGCATTGTGTTAAACTGACTTGCATTTCTTTTTACTTCCACCATAGCATCTATTAACTGTATGGCTTTTGCCACTGGCTGTTTTAACAGCTTATTAGCCAGTAGTAGGCTTACTATATCTACTATCTTCCTAGGAATGATCATAAGGCTTGAGCAATTGCTAGCAAGACTGAAGATGACATTTTCCATGCCAGAATAAGTCTCAATACAACCGTATTCAGTTTTAGTAAGGCTTACTATAACTTAGCAACTGTATATTGTAGCCAGCAAATGTGTTTGTCTATCATGATCCAAAATGCAGGCACGGATGCGTACTTTGAAAATCCACCACAAACAGTCCCAATATAACTGTGAACTGTTTTATTTTAGGCTTACTATAATGTAGATACTGAAGGTTTTAGCCAGTGAAATTTTTGTCCATAAGTAATGATTCATAATGCGTACTTCGCTTTGCCTGTGAGGAGATACGAATATGGGACATTAAGTTTTCAGATCTGCTTCTCTAACCACTATGCTATTTAACCAGGGGTACTGACTCAGTCAGTCTTCCTGTCTGCTCCGCTTACGTGGTCCGGCAAAAATTAAGAGACCACTGCACCCCCCCCAATTTACATCAGCACCATATTTGTTGTCTAATTTGCAAAGTTACTTTAAAGGCTGGAATAAATGTTGGCACATCTCAGCCAGTCTATATCCACTAACTTTGCTTTTATGCTTTCAGGTAACTATTATACAGTACGGGGTTGATCCGGTTTTTGAATTCCATCTGAACGCCCACAAAACCAAACAGTCCATGATTACAGCTGCAGCTAAAATTCCTCAGAGACAGGGCCTGGAGACCAACACCTTCCGGGCCATTGAATTTGCCAGGTATGTCTCAGCCCACAACAGTTTCTTATCTCATAAAGCCAACATAGTCTACAAATGCATCCCCACGTGGCACCCCATTCCCTACATAGGTTGCTATTTTTGTTCAGCAGGACATTAACTCTCTACACAAGGTGTTTCCCCTAGGATTGAAGGATTGTTTCCCCTTGGCCTGGGCGTCACTATGTTTAGCTTACATTCCACTCCTACAGGTGTGCATGTATTGTCATGTAGTACAAGGAAAGGAATGTTAATAAACTGATTAGTGGTCAGAACGGCATTTAATGGATGCTTAGGAAACCATGGCCCTCAGGTATCCTAAATGAATAAATATATTAAGTACTGTGAGGGTGGGGGAAAGCATTTGATCCCCTGTGGATATTGTATATTTGGCCACTGAGAAGGAAATGATCAGTCTATAATTATTATTGAGGGTTTATTTGAACAGTGAGAAACAGAATAACAACAAAGAAATCCAGAAAAATACATGTCAAAAATGCCACTCTAGGATCTTAATGTGCTTCTTCCTGAGCCTCTCCTTTGGTGCCATTGGCCGTGTGTTTTGGTTCACTCTCATTCTGGAATACCCATCCACGACCCATTTTCAATGCCCTGGCTGAGGGAAGGAGGTTCTCACCCAGTATTTGATGGTACATGGCCCTGTCCATCGTCCCTTTTGATGTGGTGAAGTTGTCCTGTCCCCTTAGCAGAAAAACACCCTCAAAGCATAATGTTTCCACCTCCCTGTTTAACGGTGGGGATGGTGTTCTTGGAGTCATAGGCAGCATTCCTCCTCCAAACATGTCGAGATGAGTTTAGTTGATGCCAAAGATTTTTTGGTCTTACCATGCAGTTCTCCTCTCAATCATTCAGATGTTCATGGGCAAACTTCAGACGGATCCTGTACATGTGCTTTTTTGAGCAGGAGGTCCTTGCGGGTGCTGCAGGATTTCAGTCTTTCCCGGCGTAGTGTGTCACCCATTGTTTTCTTGGTGACTATGGTCCCAGCTGCCTTGAGTTCATTGACAGGATCCTCCCATGTAGTTCTGGGCTGATTCCTCACCGTTCTTATGATCATTGCAACTCCACAAGGTGAGATCTTGCATGGAGCCCCAGACCGAGGGAGATTGACAGTTCTTTGTGTTTCTTCCATTTGCAAAAAATAGCACCAACTGTTGTCACCTCACCAAGCTGCTTGGTAATGGTCTTGTAGCCTATTTCAGCCTTGTGTAGGTCTACAATATTGTCCCTGACATCCTTGGACAGCTCTTTGGTCTTGGCCATGGTGGAGAGTTTGGAATCTGATTGATCGCTTCTGTGGACAGGTGTCTTTTAGGCAGGTAACAAGCGGAGATTAGGAGCACTATTAGTGTGCTCCTAATCTCAGCTCGATACCTGCCTAAAAGACACCTGGGAGCCAGAAATCCTTCTGATTGAGAGGGGTCAAATACTTATTTCACTCATAAAATATTTGTATAAAATTTTTGACATGCTTTTTCTGTATGTTTTGATCCTGTATCTCACTGTTCAAATAAAACTACCATTAAAATAATAGACTGATAATTTCTTTGTCAGTGGGCAAATGTAGAAAATCAGCAGGGGATCAAATACTTTTTTCCCTCACTGTGAATATACTACCGGTCAAAATTTTCAGAACACATGTTTTTTGTTTTTATTTAAGCAGTGAACAAAGTTAAATGGTACAAATGTAAGCAGTAGAGGTTAAACCTGTTTAGGTTACCAAAAACAGATGAACAAGTAATGGGTTAACAACTTACAGCAGCAATGGAAGTTAATTAAACCTTGAAATTTGAAAAATCAAGTCTTGATGGTTTCCCACACCATCAAAAGGCCCTTGGAAACTGGAAAATCCCTGATAGGAAGAGGTCTGGCAGACCCAATGCCACAACATAATCAGAAAACAAGTTTCTGACTGTCAACAGTTTGTATGATAGGCAGCTCACAATACAAGTCTAACTTCACTTCGACCAGAGTTAAGCTGTGCTTGAAGCTGATATGTATTTCTTTACATTAGTACTCCTATTGATTCTGTTGAGACATGACAGTCCTAAACTTTGTGTCTCAGAAAGCAGGCGTTCTTGCCTGAAAACGGGGCTCGACCTGGAGCCAGCAAGGTGATGGTCGTGGTGACTGACGGAGAGTCTCACGACAAAAACCTCTTAAATAATGTCATCGGGAAGTGTGAGACTGATAAGATCACCCGCTTTGGCATTGCTGTGAGTAAATATCATGTTTTATTTGTTGGAAATGTATCTACCAAAGTTATTCTCAATGGCCTAAAGTAAAAAAAACACTTTGATATAAACAAAGTATACAGTCTGAGGAATTTACCAATAAAATGTATTCTGTTGTTATTCTTGTTATATTTTCTAGGTCCTTGGTTATTACATAAGGAATGACATTGACACCAAGAACCTGATTGATGAGATAAAGTCCATTGCAAGTAGACCGACCGAACGGTATTTCTTCAATGTGTCAGCTGAGGAAGCTTTGCTTGAGATTGCCGGATCTCTGGGAGATCGCATCTTCAACATTGAGGGTAAAGTCATTCATGTTGATTACAGATAGAATGGAATGCAGTGCATTCTAAACATAATGAGTTTGGTATTGGAAAGCTAAAAATTGTAATATAACCACTATATTGCACTTAACCCAACCTATTTGCTGTGTTTTCTGGTGGTTAGGTACTGGGAAAGGTGACGGGGACTTTCAGATGGAGATGTCCCAAGTTGGATTCAGTGCCCATCAAACCAAGAAGCAGGTATATAATTTAGGACACCATCATGCAACTTCCAACTTTTGCATTTTTGTCTGTATGCATGACTCATTGTACTGGCTCGGGGATCTCATGAGAATTACTCAGTATGTTTCTCTTGTTACAGAATATGATTATGCTGGGAGCCGTCGGGGCCTACAGCTGGAGTGGTACAGTGGTTCACTACACCCCTCAGAAGTCAGATATCTTCCCTCAGACGGCCTTTCAGACAATCCTACAGGACAGAAACCACAGCTCTCTATTGGGTATGTTTGCTTGCAACCTTCCATGAGTCAATGTGTCATTTATCTTCATCTGAAGCGGTAATTCATTTTAGACACACTGTCAGCCATTTATGTTTTACTGGATACACAGTGGGAACATTTTCTTTTTTTGCTAAAAGTCCATTGAGCTGGATTGGCAACCACACTGCAGCAGTGTCTGTGCAACGGAGGCAGTGGGTTTGACCAATGGACCCGCCCAGGCCGTGACCCGCGCTATTAAGTTGCTGGATTATTATACAGCACAAAGCCAGATGTTTTCAGCATTTGTTTGAAAAGGCATTGGCGCTTACTCAATAAAAACCTTCATTTACAGTGCTAAGACTGGTCCTCTTCTGGATGTAATTCCCTCTTCTGTTCAGGCTACTCCGTGACAACGTTAAACGACGGGACAAAGGAGTACTACGTAGCCGGCGCTCCTCGGTCCAACCACACTGGACAGGTCATTGTGTACACCGTCAACGCCAAGGGACAGCCCACCGTTTTAGACTCCCAGCGGGGGAATCAGGTCCGAGAGCACCGCCTTTTAGTGACTAGATGCTTAGTTCCCGTCTCTTTCGACTGCAGTGTTATTGTTGGTTTCTTCCCGATGGTTCTGGTGATGTTTAATTTACTTGTCGGCTGAACGTTCTCTCTGTTGTTGCAGATAGGCTCCTACTATGGCAGCGTGCTCTGTCCCCTAGACGTGGACAAAGACGGTGTGTCTGATCTACTGCTGGTCGGAGCTCCCATGTTCATGAGCGAACACAAGAAGGAGAATGGAAAAGTCTACCTCCTCGCTTTCACTAAGGTGAGCTGCCAACGCTACACTGTACTGTAGACATGAGACTGGACACGTCTTCCCGGAAGCTTTTCCTTTTTCTTTCAAGCAGACTCTTATCTAAAGCGACTTATAGTGGCGGTTCTGTTTTGGACCACATCCAGCTCCCGAGATGCATGTCTCTTTAGAAGAGTCTGAGAGCTTAAAAGAAAATGAAAAGCTTCCGGAAGCCACTTCAACCACTTATCAAAGTCAAATCTTCCTCAAATAGTACAATAATATTTGCTGTTGGTTTTTCCATTGGGGCCTCTAGGGTATCCTGAGTGACCAGGGCGTCCTGAAGGGCCCCTCCCCAGCAGAGAATGCTCGTTTTGGGATGTCCATCTCAGCTGTTCTTGATCTCAACATGGATGGCTACAGTGACGTGGTGGTGGGGGCCCCGCTGGAAGACAATAACCGAGGTGCAATCTATGTATTTAACGGAGACAAGAAGACCCTCAGGACAGAGTTCTCTCAGGTAGCTGCAAGACTAAATTATTCTTGTCTTCCTAGATAGCGGCTTTATTTTACGGGGGCAATATTGGCATGTACGCCACAGATGCGGAGGATTATGACCAATTTATGACACTGTTAGATTTAGACAAATATTGTGTTTCAGACATAACCAATGAACAAAACCACAGTGAACCACTGCTAAGAAGAGTGAGAATTATTCATGGTCTTAGAGAATACAAACTCCAAGCTTGTTTGGTCCTCAATCATTTTCACTCACTCTGAACTACCCACAGAAATACAAATACATGTTATTTGTACAGAGACACAACATTGTTCGGATAAGGGACTGGTGACAGTCACCAAAAGTGCAACACATCTTACTATCAGATCTCATGGTTTATTATGCCTCACCCAAACCACATATCACCCTAATGTCCCTTTAAAAGCTCAAAATGCTTTGCTTTACTTAGTAATCGTATAGTTCTCATCTGCGTTGTGTAAAATGTGTAATAAATCCAGTTGGATTCCAACACAACACCATGGTAGAATGGAGAGATGTATTTCAGGAGAAAGTATTTCAGGAGAAAATAACTCAATTGTAAAATACTGGGAAAGATGGGCAGATCTACAGTATGGGCATGTGAGAGTAGGAGTTGAGATCCATTTGATTAAAGGGGCACTGTGTAGAATCCTGCCTCTAAACAATACCATGACTTATCTCCCCCTCGTGTGGCCTAACCCAACCAGACCGGTATAGTACTAGCTAGTCCAGGGAGGCAAGGGTGGAGAGGTTCAAGCAACAACTTAAAAATAATACAAATGTTTTCTGAATACAAAATAGGTTTTGCAAAGTGCCAATTGACTTTAAAAATAAATCTTAAGACTCTCCACTAGATGTCAAAATGCTGTTGAGGCACTTGGGCCCGGATGTCTACTGTACTAGCCTGGCTTGTTTTTCTTGCTTATAACTATCTGACGCTATACCTTTGGGTTTTTCCATTTGTTGGAATTCAGCCAATGGGAGAGTTTTAATGTGATATCAATTCGTTAGATCATGTTTTATCCTGTTTATTTCAGAAAATCCTTGGCTCCAAGCTAGATCCTCTGCTGCAGTATTTTGGGCGCTCGCTGGATGCCAGATCTGACTTAAACGACGACACCATCCCAGATGTTTCAGTGGGGGCTTATGGGCAAGTTGTCCAGCTCTGGTGAGACTTGTTTGCTTTTTTAATAAATGTTGTTTTTTTCCCCCAGTTAAAACGCCTCACAAACGGCGATCTCGATTCTTTACCTTCAATTTTTCCTGTCAACAAATTAATGGCTGGTTTTGGTTTAAAATAACTGAACCAGTCAAATTAGATTAGGCTCTGAGGGAAACCGCCAACACTTGTGTTTGAGTCTTAGTGAGATGTCTTATGTCCATTTACTGCAGAACGGTAACCGCAGCCAAATTATCACCCCATACAAATGGCCGCCAGAAACACATTGTCCTTAAAGATTGACCTTATCAGACAGATCACCACCAATTACAAGTCGTTTGGGGAGGGGGATGCCCTGCCTGAATCAAGAGGCTAATCGATTGTCCCATTTATCATGGATCTGGACTTTTCAGGCAGAAGGAGATTTCAGATGGTTGATAATGTCACTGTTTTCCTCTGTAACTGTGGGAAAGCATGTCAGTCAGTCAGTATATTTGTCTACTTTTGAAGACAGAACAGCTGGGTGAACTTGGTTTAAAGAGATCAGAAAATGCTGATTGTTCCCAGCTGAATCTAAATCTTAACCACTTATACAGTACATAGCGGTGGATGTCACTGACATAATCATTGAAGGAATCAGTCCATCAACCACTCAGTTCACAAATGAATCAATCAACCATTGTGAAGCTATACAGTTATACCCTGTGTAATGTATTTTGGTAGTTAGATATGTCAGGCCAAGAGAAGCAAGCTAGCTTGAGTTTCGACTCCATGTTTATTACAAACAAAATCATTTGTTGAATGTTCCCCTTCCAGGTCTCGAGGTGTGGCCATAGTGACAGCCAAGGTCACCTTTGACCCTGATAAGATCAATATCTTGAGTAAGAAGTGTGTGGTCAGCGGAAAACCCACATCCTGTTTCAACACCAAAGTCTGTTTCAGTGCTACCTTCAGGCCAGAGAATCCTGTAGGACCTGTGGGTAGGTTCGGCTTGCCTCTGCCTATTCCTCCCCCTCTCCGTCTCCCACCAGATTTTCTCTCTCTCTATGGGGTCACCTTGCATCCAATCAGGGGTCCCATACAGTGTCACATGGGCTTCTCAAGCCATTAATGGTCTTATGTGCCTCTACTGGTCTGATTTTTGCCTCTGGTATGTTCCCCCTCAGCTCTAAGATACAACCTGACTCTGGATGCGGATCTCCAGGACTCTCGCTTTACCTCCAGGGGTCAGTTCAAGAACTCTGAGAGAAGCATTCAGAAAGACATCAAGGTGTCTGCTGTGGAGTTATGTGACATCCTGGAGGTCTTAGTTCAGGTAAAACCCACGTTCAACCAATTCCTAAATATCAACAGATTCATTTATTACCAAGATAAATGTTTAACCGCACCAATATTGATGGAAAGAGCAAGTAGTGTACACCATATTGATGTATTGTCTAGTGTTTCATATGAGTTAATTATGAGCATTTGTGAGCCATGCATGCATGTTCTAATTCAAATATAGAATGGAAACAAATTCCACTCATCAAATGGATTCTATATATTCCTTCCTGTCCAACAGGAAGCTCCTGACTTGGTGAACTCCATTGGTCTGCGTGTGGAAATCACTCTGCAGGACCCAGACTCCAGTCCCGTCCTGGACATCCTCAGTCCAATCACCTGGCAGTTCTTTGTGAGTTTTTATATGTACAATGCTGCATTTGATACCATCTGATGAGAACCTATGTGACATTTTGTTGTTTAAAAAAATCCAATAAAAGCTACAGTTGCTTACAGTCAATTATGGTTTTAGATAAACTAGAATGTTCACTGTTAGGTGTTCATGTGTCTCTTTTTGATGAATGCTAATCTTGTAGTTTCAGACAATAATTTTGTATTGTGTCAGAAATGGTGATACAACTGTTACAGGAGATGTAGCTACAGTAAGCATTAAGAAATTATTACTGTGACCCGTGACAGTGGAACTGTGACCCGTGACAGTGGAACTGTGACCCGTGACAGTGGAACTGTGACACGGTACAGTGGAACTGTGACACGGGGTAGTGCTAATCCCACCTGGGAATTCCACACACAACCCCTTAAACGGAATGTTCTTCCTTGTGAACTTTCACAACAGATCCCGTTCTCCAAAGAATGTGGCTCTGACGAGGTGTGTGAGAGTGACCTAGAGTTGAGTGTGAAGAAAGGACAAATGATTCCCAGGTGAGCTTTGACACACATTCAACATACACTAAGAAAACTACACTGAGCACAGTGGTAAACACAGTTGAGTCTGGTTCAATAAATAAATGCTCAACAAGTAAAGCTCTCTGAAGGAGCTCAGGGAAAAAGAGACCTATAATTAGAAGTATTTACAAATGTTTTTGCATAGGACTGGACATATGTCCCATCGTGTTCTGTTGGTCCGGTTTAGTAGGAAGACTCTCTATCAAGCCTTGTTAGTAAGAAGAGTTTAACTAAAACTTGTTATAATAAGTCGAATGACAGAAGACGAGATGTAAACAAACCACATTTTGGCGTCATTCAAGTGAATCCTAAAAGTTATTTTCCAGACGTTTGCTAAGACTGAGGTAAACACTGTGGATGTCAGCTCAAACATAAATGACAGTTTACCGTTAAGTGCACTTAGTTCACTGTAATTTGGTTCAATCCCAGCCATAGTAACTGTAATATGGAGTTCGCACGCACGCACGCACCTGCACACTCACTTTGTGGTACGGTCATGAACCTTGGCCAGTCAGAAAAGAAACATATCATATTTTCCTGTGACCATTCGAGTTAACTGTGACCTTGTATACGACTCCTTTTTAATGTTCCCCAGCACTTTGTCTTCACGTTGCAGCACTGAAACAGTAGCACGCACGGATACATCTTTAACGGACCTTCCCCCTGTGTTGTTTTGAGTTTAAACGAGTTGTTGTGCTTTACAGCTCGTCCAAGATGTTGATCAGCTTTAAGAACAAGAGGCTCTCCTTCACTGTATCTGTGGCCAACAAAAAGGAGAACGCATACAACACCAAAGTGATAGTCAAATACTCCGAAAACCTCTTCTACGCCTCCATCACTCCTCCAGTAGGTTACTGACTTAGTCAAGTCTGTTTGAAGAGCCCAGAACGCACATGGAAACTACACAACACAATTCATATTGTATACATGGAATATTGAGTACCGGATTTGTCATTGAGGATGACTAATCTGTAGGAGAGGGGTATTCACACCTCGCCTCAGGGACCCGATTATCATTTTATGTTAATTTTGCTCTGGAATAGATAGATGAAATACGTGGACTGTAGGACGACGATCTCAGTAGATCTTCCCTAACCTTGTACGGTGTCATTTCAGAGCGATGGTAAGGAGGGGAAAGTGGAATGCACTGCCACCCAAGAATTGTACACAGTCTTATGCAGGGTCGGGTACCCAGTTATCAGGCAAAACCAAAAGGTAAGACCGCGTCCTCGCCTCACCGTCCGTCAGCTCATGTTAGGATCCCTAATCGACACTCATTTGTTCCCTGCAGGTGTCATTTGAAATCAACTTTGACTTCAATCTGTTAGAACGCCAGCCTGTAGCTGATGTGAGCTTTAAGGTTCTCAGGTGAGACCGCGCAGCACTTGTTAATGTCAGTATGTGTGGGACAGCTGAGGTGTAACTGCAGTTTTACTAGGTCCAATCCCAGAACCAACAATATGTTAAACAGACAGTTAGTGCTTATTGCTTCCGTTCGCCACAACAAAATTGCTGATCCTCTCGCTTTGACCGCACACTATGCCCGACATGCGGGTATATTGAGCTTGTACATTTTTGTCATCCCCTCTCCAGTGACAGCACAGAGGCAGATACATCAGACAACCATGTTTCACTTTCTATCCCAGTCCTCTATGACTCGGAGATCGCTGTCTCTCGGGAAACGGACCTGAACTTCTACGTGGTTGACACGAACAACGAAGTGAAAACCACAGTGAACACTTTTGACGACATCGGCCCCAGGTTTAAATTCTCCCTGAAGGTGATGAGCCTGTTGGTCAGCCCATGCTGATACACTTCTGCTTTGTGGTTGAAGTGAGATGAGCAGTTTACCAGCTACAGTTGTGCTCAAAAGTTTGCATACCCTTGGGGAATTGGTAATATATAGCTTCAGAAAAAAGTTGGTGACCACTGCACCTTTTTCTTTCTAAAAATGTTGAGTGAGGAACAGAAGGGTTCAAATTAAGAGACCACTTCAAATTGAATGTTTCTGTTTGGCACTCAAAACATTCCTTTTAAACTTTTTTGGAAAGGAAAGAAAAAGGTGCAGTGGTCTCTTAATTTTTTCTGGAGCTCTATGTACCATTTGCGAGAAAACATGAGTGAGTGGGCATAACATGTCTTATTTCTTATAGGATTCACATTTAACTGTAAATCATAACAGAATGGTACAATCATAAAACAAAACATATCATCAAAGAAAGAATTAACTGAACCCTGTTCAAAAGTTTGCATATCTTTTTCCATCTTTATAAAATTCCATTACCTTTTTACACAGATCTTTTGACAGTTCTATTCTGCTCCCCATGGCTCAGTATCTAGCCTGCTCAGTGCATCCACATGAGAGCTAACAAACTCACTGACTATACACAGACACTAATTGCAATTTAAAAAGCCACATGTGTGGGTAATTCACCTTTAATTGCCATTTTCACCTGTGTGTGTGTGTGTCACCTTTTGTGCCTGTAACAAAGCCAAACATTCAAGGGTATGTAAGCTTTTGATCAGGGCCATTAGGATGATTTATATTATCATTATGATTTAAAAAGGTGCCAAACAACTATGTAATAATAAACTGCTTAATATGATCACTATCCTTAAATAAAAAATGTTTTGCATGATCAGTCATATTTTCAAAGTCAATACCAACATTTCAGCTAGGGTATGCAAAGTTATGAGCACCACTGTACACTCATGATCATTTCTCAATGGATCACTTGATAGAGACAGTGGGGGGGGAAGTGGTGGTTTTGTGAAGAGAGCTGCGAAGACAGGAAGCCGAGCTGCAGGGTTCTAGCTTTGGACCACTTCCTGAAACAATGGTTTTCTTTTCAGCTTTCAACAGGGAATTTACCAATCAGTCTGGCCTACTTCACAGTGTCAATGCCCAGCACCACATCAAGAGGAAATCCATTACTTTACATAACCGATGTCACCACAGCACCTGTGAGTACACTGTTCAACCGGTCTCATCCTCAAAAGACAAACCCCACTCCGTTCCAGGAAGGAATGTACACCATGTTCTCCCTTCTAGCTCTGACTTTGCTGATAGCTTGTTTATTGAGCAAAAGTGTATTTACTATTACTTGGTTTGTGGTAATCGCACAGAACTATGTTTTCATAAAATACAGCTCAGGAAAAATAGCGACCCTGCACCTTATTCTTTCCTTTCCAAAAGAGTTGGAAAGGAAGGTTTTTAGTGAGGAGCAGAACGGTTCATATTAAGAGATCACTGCAAACTGAACGCTTCTGTTCCTCACTCAAAACTATCCTTTCCAACTTTGGATAGGAAAGAAAAAGGTGCAGTGGTCTTAATTTCTTCCAGAGATGTATGTACATTTTTAAACTTCCAATGTTGGACCATGTGTAATATATAGTATATTTCTAAGGCATGTAGTTCATAATCTATGAATAGAACCACTATTATACATCACACAGCCGTAACATTCCCAGTTTCAAAGCAACTGTTTTGATGATGGGCGCGTCTGCACGTAGATGAGTTTTGGGGGAGCTGGTTTGGATTGCACCACATTTACAACCACAGTGGCCAGAAATTCTACTTACTGTAAGAACACAGTTCAGTAGGGTGAAAACAGACTGAAAATACCCCCTCAACTTGACCTATTGGAATACAAATGTTGTTGCTGTTCTGCAGGCCGGCGACGTAACCTGCGATGTAACTCTCAACCCTCTGAAGATTACGCATCAGCCCTACACACCCACCTTCTCCAACGAAAACCTTATGAGCACAGGAATCCTGGTGGGTTTTATTTTTTAACAGAGTCAAACAAAGATTCACAGTTTAATAATGAATCTCCTCTGAAAATTTAATAATTGATTTTTTCTTTATATTTCCAGAACTGTAAGACAGCCAAGTGCCAGCATATGAAATGTGTTCTAAAAGACATGCAGATAAAAAGTGCATTCTTTGTGAACGTGACCTCGCGAATTTGGAACGGTACCTTCGCAGCTGTAAGTATGGCTTACACAACTGTCTCCTCATGTACACATTCTACTCCTCTCTAATAGTTTCCTCTAACTACGTCATAGATGACTTCATTACTCATGAATTATGAATTGCCTCCTGTGTTTGCTCTGTGTAGTCCACCTTCCAGTCCACCACGCTGACAGTGAGCACAGAGATTGAGACCTCCGAACCTGAACTGCTGGTCATCTCTAACAAACACCTGATGGTACCAGAAATAAAAACATACAATACTTGAAATTGATTTTTAAACACAAGCTAATGTTGTCATCTATTTGAAATCTTGAGTTTAAAAAAAGCTTACATTCGTTTATTGTTACATGTTAAATGTCTACACTGCCCTCTTGTGGGTCTTAGATGAATTGCATGTTAGGTTAAATGGGTCTACACTGCCCTCTCGTGGGTCTTAGATGAATTGCATGTTAGGTTAAATGGGTCTACACTGCCCTCTCTTGGGTCTTAGATGAACAGCATGTTAAGTTACATGTGTTGCAAGTCAGCTGGTCAGTGGGATATTTGCTCTGCCTCCTGACTTGTCCTCTGTCTTCCATCCTGTCTGCAGGTTGAGGTCACCATCAGTAAACCAGGGGAGAAAGGGGAGGTGCCTGTTGGTATTATAGTAGGGAGTGTGATTGGAGGCCTGCTTCTATTGGCTCTTGCCATTGGCCTGCTTTGGAAGGTATCTGCTAATATTTTTTTATTACTTTACTGCTGTTAAACTCGTAATGAATCACAAACCAAAGACCTAAAAGTTATAGAGCCCCTCCATGGTGATCGCTAACTTACACTTGTTCCCCCTTTCCTGTCTTGTTCTCTCCTCCCCAGTTGGGCTTCTTCAACAGAAAGTACCAGCAGCTGATGAAAAACCCAGAGGAGGAAGAGGAACAAGAAACCCAGGGACTTCAGGAGAATGCAGCAGCATGAGAATCGGTTTTGGGGGAAAGAAAGCATTTTGGCAAACTACTGTGGCGCCTACAGGCTAAGAACACACAACGTCCCAAGACCACAACCACACACCAACAACAACAGCAACTGAACCAACATGAATTGTACCTAACCGAAGCAACATTTGAGGGCATGTTATTGTAAATAGCTGTCTGGTCCTGCTGGTGGCTCCACTGTGATTCGGTTTGCGGAGGAGTGTTTTAAGTCAATCGTAAACACATTGTATGAGCTTGTTAGAGTGCGGTGGGATTTGGGTGGTGGTGTGACTCAGGGCAACAGCTTTTACGAGTAGAGGAATCACAAACATCAAACGCATTCAGACACAGACCCCATTCTGTCCGGCATTTTAGATCATCCGTTGGAAAGTCATTCATCTGTTGTGCATTGTTACTTGACGAACTGGTACGTGGGTTTGTTTTTGGTACGTGGGTTACGTTCACAGCAATTATGCCTTTAAAGAAAAGGACAATTGTTGGGCATGGTGCTTGGGAAATGGGAATTTGTTGCATCCATTGACATTGCAGTGTATTCGATTGGAAAGCACAGTAGTACATTGTAAATAGCCTTTCTACTGGATATGGACAATAGTTTACACTAAAGAGATTATGGAAAACCAGCATGATCATCATAGTCTGGCATATGACATTTTCAGTGCTTTGCTTTTAAAGTGGAAGGGGTTTGGGCAATATTCATGCTGAGGTATCTTTATTCATTCATGAAATATCCACATTGGGGTGAAAGATTATGATGGCAGTAACCGAAAAGGTTTTGTCCTTGAGCAAGGCTATTAATCTCAATGGCTCCTGTTTAGTCCCTCCGGCCAAGAGCTTCTGCTGATTGTCTGAAATGTTTTCTTTTTTGTGAAAAGATAATAGCAACAATGCATCTTCCCTATTATCATTGATGCACTTCCTCGTTGGGACTTAGTCGTGGTTTTAGACAGAAAATGATGTAATGATTAAAGAGCTTTAATTAGCCCACTGTGAAGACACTGTCTGTAGAATATACACTGTGTTCAGATCTATTTGTAAAGATTTTGGTGAAATCAAAGGCAAAGTTATGGAATGTGCAAACATTTTTTATATTTATTGTATGATTTGAATATTAAATGTGTATTGTTCAGAAACAATTTGCTCAACAGAACATCCGGGCCAGTCAACCTAGAGGGCCAACATACATCTGGACCGCATTATGGCCTGGTGACCAGAGGGCATGAGACCGGAGACATTCACCAGCAGAAAGTGAACAAATGTTAAGGCTCAACAAGACTGGTGTTGCCTGCCTTACAATGTAAATGCAATGTTAGAGTTTATTTTGTACAGTTCCTGTATTATGTCTGAGAGAAAAAAAAAATTATGTATGAGATATATTAGGTGAATAGTAGCAAAACTCTGAGGAAATGTTTATGAGAAAATATATGATGCACTGATCTTTTTCAAGTGTTTTGGAGCACATAGGCATACCACTTTTACAAAAAATCTATTGCATTACTTTTGCATAATGACATTTATTGTTCACTGGCTTTGAATTTTAAAGTGTTGTAAATATGTTGATTGTGAATTTTATTTCATTAAACCTTTACATACATAACAAAATAAATGCCTTTTATTTTTTAATTGTTATGGGCAACGTCAAATACTGATCGTGTGTGTGTTTGTCACTGCTGTTTTAGAAAACATTCCGTTGAGGTTAAAGTTTAACTTTGTCCTGTCCACTGGCACTCCTTGTTCTCTTTCCAACAGGACTCCTCCTCTTCATACACTTCCTGACAAAGACACAAAACATCCCATGGTATAAGTTTACTGTTGAACTAAAGCACTAATTCAAACCGTGTCCTCTCAAACAGCATCTAGAGTCTTGTGACTCCAGATGGATTTCTTATGCTAAGTTCACAGCTTTTCAACATACAGTGGGGAGAACAAGTAATTGATACACTGCTGATTTTGCAGGTTTCCTACTTACAAAGCATGTAGAGGTCTGTAATTTTTACCGTAGGTACACTTCCACTGTGAGAGACAGAATCTAAAACAAAAAATCACATTGTATGATTTCTTTTATAATTCATTTGCATTTTATTGCATGACATAAGTATTTGATCACCAACCAACCAGTAAGAATTCTGGCCTGTCCACACACTCAAACAGACTACAACCTCTCCACAATGGCCGAGACCAGAGAGCTGTGTAAGGACATCAGGGATAAAATTGTAGACCTGCACAAGGCTGGGATGGGCTACAGGACAATAGGCAAGCAGCTTAGTGAGAAGGCAACAACTGTTGGCGCAATTACTAGAAAATGGAAAATTTTCAAGATGACGGTCAATCTCCCTCGGTCTGGGGCTCCATGCAAGATCTCAACTCAAGGGGCATCAATGATCATGAGGAAGGTGAGGGATCAGCCCAGAACTACACGGCAGAACCTGGTCAATGACCTGAAGAGAGCTGGGACCACAGTCAAAGAAAACCATTAGTTACACATACGCCGTCATGGATTAAAATCCTGCAGCGCACGCGAGGTCCCCCTGCTCAAGCCAGCGCATGCCCAGGCCCGTCTGAAGTTTGCCAATGACCATCTGGATGATCCAGAGGAGGAATGGGAGAAGGTTATGTAGTCTGATGAGACAAAAATAGAGCTTTTTGGTATAAACTCCACTCGCCGTGTTTGGAGGAAGAAGAAGGATGAGTACAACCCCAAAAACACCATCCCAACCGTGCTGGAAGCTGGAAACCATGCTTTGGGGATGCTTTTCTGCAAAGGGGACAGGACGACTGCACTGTATTGAGGAGAGATGGATGGGGCCATGTTTCGCGATATCTTGCCAACAACCTCCTTCCCTCAGTAAGAGCAGTGAAGATGGGTCATGGCAGGGGCTTCCAGCATGACGACCCGAAACACACAGCCAGGGCAACTAAGGAGTGGCTCCGTAAGAAGCATCTCAAGGTCATGGAGTGGCCTAGCCAGTCTCCAGTCCTGAACCCAATATAAAATTTTTGGAGGGAGCTGAAAGTCCCTCCAAAGACCTGAAGGATCTGGAAGTCTGTATGAAGGTCTGTGCAAACCTTGTCAAGAACTACAGGAAACGTATGTCTAATTGCAAACAAAGGTTTCTGTACCAAATAAAGTGGGGCAAAAAAGTATTTAGTCAGCCACCAATTGTGCAAGTTCTCCCACTTAAAAAGATGAGAGGCCTGTCATTTTCAACATAGGCACACTTCAACTATGAGAGACAAAATGAGAAAAAAAATCCAGAAAATCACATTGTAGGATTTTTTATGAATTTATTGGTAAATAATGGTGGAAAATAAGTTTTGGTCAATAACAAAAGTTAATCTGAATACTTTGGTATATACCCTTTGTTGGCAATGACAGCGGTCAAACGTTTCCTGTAAGGCTTCACAAGGTTTTCACACACTGTTGCTGGTATTTTGGCCCATTCCTCCATGCAGATCTCCTCTAGAGCAGTGATGTTTTGGGGTTGTCGCTGGGCAACACGGACTTTCAACTCCCTCCAAAGATTTTCTATGCAGTTGAGATCTGGTGAATGGCTAGGTCACTCTAGGACCTTGAAATGCTTCTTACGAAGCCACTCCTTCGTTGCCCGGGCGGTGTGTTTGGGATCATTGTCATGCTGAATGACCCAGCCACATTTTATCTTCAATGCCCTTGCTTTTTTCATTCAAAATCTCACGATAAATGGCCCCATTCATTCTTTCCTTTACATGGATCCTGGTCCCTTTGCAGAAAAACAGCCCCAAAGCATGATGTTTCCACCCACATGCTTCACAGTAGGTTTGGTGTTCTTTGAATGCAACTCAGCATTCTTTTTCCCCCAAACACGACGAGTTGAGTTTTTACCAAAAAGTTATATTTTGGTTTCATCTGACCATATGACATTCTCCCAATCCTCTTCTGGATCATCCAAATAGTCTCTAGCAAACCTCAGACGGGCCTGGACATGTACTGGCTCAAGCAGGGGGACACGTCTGGCACTGCAGGATTTGAGTCCTTGGCGGCGTAGTGTGTTACTGATGGTAGCCTTTGTTACTTTGGTCCCAGCTCTCTGCAGGTCATTCACTAGGTCCCCCCGTGTGGTTCTGGTTCTTGTGATCATTTTGACCCCATGGGGTGATATCTTGCGTGGAGACCCGGATCGAGGGAGATTATCAGTGGTCTTGTATGTCTTCCATTTTATTATAATTGCTCCCACAGTTGATTTCTTCACACCAAGCTGCTTACCTATTGCAGATTCGGTCTTCCCAGCCTGGTGCAGGTCTACAATTTTGTTTCTGGTGCCCTTTGACAGCTCTTTGGCCTTGGCCATAGTGGAGTTTGGAGTGTGACTGTTTGAGGTTGTGGACAGGTGTCTTTTATACTGAAAACAAGTTCAAACAGGTGCCATTAATACAGGTAACGAGTGGAGGGCAGAGGAGCCTCTTAAAGAAGTTACAGGTCTGTGAGAGCCAGAAATCTTGCTTGTTTGTAGGTGACCAAATACTTATTTTACCGAGGAATTTACCAATAAATTCATAAAAAATCCTACAATGTGATTCTCTGGATATCTTTTTCTCATTTTGTCTCTCATAGTTGAAGTGTGCCTATGATGAAAATTACATGCCTCATCTTTTTAAGTGGGAGCACAATTCATGGTTGGATAAATACTTTTTTGCCCCACTGTATTAAGTTCTGCTTTTCTGATGTATCAAACATTTATGTCATGCAATAAAATGCAAATTAATTATTTAAAAATCATACAATGTGATTTTCTGGATTTTTTCTTAATTCCGTCTCTCACAGTTGAAGTGTACCCATAGTAAAAATTACAGACCTCTACATGCTTTATAAGTAGGAAAACCTGCAAAATCAGCAGTGTATCAAATGCTTGTTCTCCCCACTGTATGTCTTGTGATGTCCTTAACATTAATTGACAGGGATATTTTGTAAATCTTTTTGGGCTGGTATATAACAAATATATCTCCCATTTTGATCTGGGTGTGATGTGTTGTTTGTATGCGAATAATAGGTAGAATCTCTGAAATACCTCAGTTAGCTATGAAATTCCAAGTTTGAAAACAAGTGGTTATGATGACAAGGGACACAAATAAGCACTTACAATATTGCAGTACACAAATTCTCAGGGACTATACAGTACCAGCTTGGCATTTATTTTATAAAGCCCTGGAACTCTACTAGAGGGATGGAACAAAATTATTCCAAAAGATGTTCCCTCATTCATTGTTGTGGGCAAACTAAGGCCTGTGGGTACAAAATAAACTACACTGCTCAAAATAATTAAGGCAACACTTAAATCACACGTCGAGTATCGATGACGGAAATATATTATAGACCAAAATCTTTACTGTATATTGTGTAATTCGATGAGGAGATAGTGACGTAACAACAGTCATTGGAAACGAAAATCTCCAACTGATTAAGGGCTGGATTCAAACCCACACCAATCATCTGTGAACAATTGAAATCACAAGCTGTTCAAACTTGTGTGATGTTTATCACGGCAACTTAAGCGACTCAGTTGTGTGTATGACCCTCTAGACCCACATACAAACCTGTATGCACTCTAGACAATGTTTGGGCATGTTCCTGATGAGACAACAGATGGTGTCCTGGGGGATCTCCTACCAGACCTGGATCAGGGCAGCAGTGTCTGTGGCTCTACTTGGCTGCATTGGATGCACTGACACATAAGGTCCCAGGTTCTCAATGGGATTCAGGTCTGGGAAATGCGAGGGCCAGTCAATGGCATCAATGCCTTTGTCATCCAGCAAATGCCAACCAAACTGCACGGTGCTGGGCTGTGAGCAGAGGTCCCACTACACTGCGTGCACAATTATTAGGGAAGTGAGTATTCGGATTGTATCATTATTTCTATGCACATTTTCCAACTCCAAACCATATAAAGTTGATTGCTCCTTGGATTGTATCATTTTCAGGCAAAATGTATCGGTGTAATGAGGGAGGTTGTGGCAACAGTGAATAACACCTAATATTAAGGTGTGCATAATTATTAGGCAGCTTCATGACCTCAGGTAAAATGGGCCAAAAAATAGATTAGGGTTAGGGTTGAAAAGTCAAAAATTGTAAAATGCTTTCCAGACGGCCGCACCACTCTTGAAATAGCTAAACTATTGAGGCGTAACCACCAGACAATCAAAGGTTTTGTTGGAAATAGTAAACTGGGGTTCAAAAAACGCATTGCAGAAGAAAACTCACAAATTAACTGCAAAAGACTTGAGAAGAAATAAACGTGACGCTACCAGGAACCCATTGTCCTCCAGTGCCATCATATTCCAGAACTGTAACCTACCTGGAGTGTCCAAAGGTATATGGTGTCAAGTGCTCAGGGAGATGGCCAAGGTCATGAATGCTGAAATACGACCAAGATTTGGAATGTATTGTATAGATTGGGCAAAAGAAATACCTGAAGACAGATTTTTCAAAGGTTTTATGGACTGATTAAAGGTGAGTGACTCTTGATGGACCAGATAAATGGACCCGTGGCTGGATCACTAATGGACACACGGCACCACTTCAGTCAGGCGCCAACCAGGTAGAGGAGGGGTACTGGTATGGGCTACTATCATTAAATGATGAGTGTTGAAGATGGACTGAAACTCAACTCCCACACCTATTGCCAGTTTCTGGAAGATAATTTCTTCAAACAGTGGTACAGGAAGAAGTCCTTAGCATTTAAAAAGGCCATGATCTTCATACAGGACAATGCGCCATCACATGCATCCAAGTACTCCACTGCTTGGCAAGACAGCAAGGGCCACAAAGTTGCCCGATGACCTGGCTCCCTTCCTCTCCTGATTTTAATTATAATGTGAATTTGTGGGCCCTTCTCAAATGTGAGATTTACAGTCAGGGAAGACAATACACCTATTTGGGAGGTTGTGGTTGGTGCCTCAGTAAAAGTTGATTGTGAACAAATCATTAAAAACTGACAGACTCCACGGATGGAAGTTATTGAAAAGAAGGGTGGTTATATTGGTCATTGAATATTTTTTATGAATTGTCATTTTGTGTTACTTATTTGTTACACTTACTTTAAAAATGTAGAATAAAACAGATATTTATTTTTCGTATTAGTTGCCTAATAATTCTGCACACCAATTGTTGCCTAATAATTCTGCATTCTTATGTATTCCCCTAAGAAAGATCAAAACAAACTTTTCCTTTGTTAAACATACAGGTTTAAGGTTCAATTATATTTTGGATTGACATAAAGCATGTTGATTGATCAACAATAAAATACATCTTGAGAAATACAATATGCCTAATATTTGTGCACGCAATGTAGAGTTGATGCCCTTCTGCGGCACTGCCCAGCTCTCCTCATATCTCTTTCATGCTGGGAGACACAACAAACCTTCTTGCATCTATGGTGAGCCTTTCAGGAGGTGTTGGGGTCCCTGTGCAACCTGAATGGGTTGCAGGTACCGCCTTGCGCTACCAGTAGTGACAAGGAAACAAGCAAAACGCAAGACTAGAGAAGAGTCAGTCAGGAAGAATAAAGAGAGAGCAATTGTCTGTAGCCACCAACTGCAAAACCATTTCCTTTTCGGAGGTTGTCTTGCTGTTGCCTCTCCAGTGCACCGGTTGTCACTCATTTACAACAAAACAGGTGACATTGATTCACAATCGCTTATGCTTCCTAACTGGATAGATCTATATCCCTGAAGTTTAATTGACTTGGTGTTATACTGTGACAATTACCCATTCCCTTAATTGTTTTGAGCAGTGTAGTTGAGGGGAAGGAAAACATAACTCACCTGCCCACTTATACATCTGAATCTGAATTTAAATTATTTTGACATAATGGACCTACTGTATAGGTTTTAATAAGAGCTCTTTTCTGGCCTGCAAATCACTTATGAATAAGACATTTCTAAATTCTGATAAAGCCAAAATGTTTGCCCTCCCCTTGTCAAACACATCGGTCCAAAATCTCCCATAGCTGTGCAGCTGGGTTAAGATCTGGGGACTGAGAAAGCCATAGGATATGATACACATCATTTTCATACTCATCGAGCCATTCAGTGACCCATCAAGCCCTGAGAATTTGGGGACATTGTCATCCTAGAAGAGACCCAATAATGAACCCTATTTCAAAGTCACTTAGATCCATTCCTCTTGCCATTTTGATCCACAATCAAGGTCAAAACAGGGCCTGCTAAGAGTTTTTATATATGCCACATAGTATGATAGGATGTTAATCGATTAATTGTATCAGTCATTATCTTCAGAGTAACACTGTAATCACTTTACTACCTAAATGAGCAACATGACCATAAAACCTTGATTAATAGCCCAGGCGTTAAATTGCTGAAACGAGGGCTAGTGTCCTTCTAGGGCTAGAGTCAGGCTTCTATTTAAGATGGTGCTGATCGCATAATTAGAATATCATCAAAAAGGTGATTTATTTCAGTAATTCCATTCAAAAAGTGATACTCGTATAATGTATACAGTCATTCCACAACAGACATATATTTCAAGTGTTCATTCCTTATATTTTTTATGATTATAACTGACAACTAATGAAAACCCCCAAATCAGAAACTCAGAACATTAGAAAATTGTGAAAATGTTCAATATTGAAGACACCTGGTGCCACACTCTAATCAGCTAATTAACTCAAAAAACCGGCAAAGGCCCTTAAATGGTTTCTCAGTCTAGTTCTGTGGGATACACAATAATGGGGAAGACTGCTGACTTGACAGCTGTCCAAAAGACGACCATTGACACCTTGCACAAGGAGGGCAAGACACAAAAGGTCATTGCTAAAGAGGCCGGCTGTTCACAGAGCTGTTTCCAAGCACATTAATAGAGAGGTGAAGGGAAGGAAAAGATGTGTTAGAAAAAGTGTAGAAGCAATAGGGAAAACCGCACCCTGGAGAGGATTGTGAAACAAAACCCATTCAAACATGTGGGGGAGATTCACAAAGAGTGGACTGCAGCTGGAGTCAGTGCTTCAAGAACCACCATGCACAGACGTTTGCCAGACATGGGTTTCAGCGGTCGCATTCCTTGTGTCAAGCCACTCTTGAACAAGACACAGCGTCAGAAGCGTCTCACCTGGGCTAAAGAAAAAAAGGACTGGACTGCTGCTGAGTGGTCCAAAGGTATGTTCTCTGATTAAAGTAAATTTTGCATTTCCTTTGGAAATCAAGGTCCCAGAGTCTGGAGGAAGAGAGGAGAGGCAAAGAATCCACGTTGCTTGAAGTCCAGTCTAAAGTTTCCACAGTCAGTGATGGTTTGGGGTGCCATGTCATCTGCTGGTGTTGGTCCACTGTGTATTCTGAGGTCCAAGGTCAATGCAGCCATCAACCAGGAAGTTTTAGAGCACTTCATGCTTCCTGCTGGTGACCAACTTTATGGAGATGCAGATTTCATTTTCCAACAGGACTTGGCACCTGCTCACAGTGCCAATGCTACCAGTACCTGGTTTAAGGACCATGGTATCCCTGTTCTTAATTGGCCAGCAAACTCGCCTGACCTTAACACTATAGAAAATCTATGGGGTATGGTGAAGAGGAAGATGCGATACGCCAGACCCAACAATGCAGAAGAGCTGAAGGCCACTATCTCAGCAACCTGGGCTCTCATAACAACTGAGCAGTGCCACAGACTGATTGACTCCATGCCACGCCGCATTGCTGCAGTAATTCAGGCAAAAGGGGCCCCAGCTTAGTATTGAGTGCTGTATATGTTCATACTTTTCAGTTGGCCAACATTTCAACAAATATTTTTTTGTATTGGTCCTAAGTAACATTCAAATTTTCAGAGACACTGATTTTGGGGTTCATTAGTTGTCAGTTATAATTATGAAAATTAAAAGGAATGAACACTTGAAATATATCAGTCTGTGTGGAATGACTGTATACATTATGCAAGTTTCACTTTTTGAATGGAATTACTGAAATAAAAAATGTTTTTGATAATATTCTAATTATATGACCAGCACCTGTATTCCCTGCATCTGTGTAGGTCTATGCTAAATAATGTATTGAAACAACTACAGTTTTATGTTACATCATCCCTAACTAAATTATCAGGATTTCATTTACCTTCTTCCATATTGGCACAGTGGCTTTCAGGTTGTCTATACAATACTGCACAGCTTCCAGAGAATCCCTTCTGTGAGGAGATGAGATCCCGATGATCACACTAGCGTCAGTCACTGGCACCACCCTGCAAAACCAGAGAGGAAATGTCACTAACAGTTGTCCAACCAGGTAGTTAATCAAATAATTAGACACGCAGGTAATCAATCAAGTAGCCAGTCGGTCATGTCGACAGGAATGAAACATGACAGTTTGAAGCTCACCCTAGTCGATGATGAACACAGATGTGCCTGACAGACGGCCATCTTGCCCTGATGTCAGCGTATATCTTCCTGAGTTCTGATTGGGCCATGGGGACGTAGGCTTCATACTCCAGCTGCACCACCTTCTTCTCCTCAAAACTGTTCCTCGTTGTCCCTGAAAGAAGTAATCAGCAGTGTGTTTAAGCACTCCGCCAACGAGCTCTATTCCATGTTAAATTAAATGTCACTCAACCAACACTACATAATGTCCTTCTGAACAGAAATAACCAATATATCTTCAATGAGTTGGTAAAATGATGTAATTCAGTTTCTACCACTGTGATAGTGAGTGTGGCAAGCATTAAGGTGGCAAGCATCAAGGCATTCTGATACTGCTTGACCATATGTCAGAAGGGGCAAAACAGGCGCTCAATTGACTTTAAGTCTAGCATGATCAACATATCCCCTCTTAAAAATGGCTGCCCTTCTGGGCTTTTCACACACAGCAGCGTGTAGGGTTTCCAGGAAAAGCTGAGACATAAAAAGACGCCCAATTAGCAGCCATCCTGTGGGCACTGCATCTTGGTGACAACAGTGATGGAAAGAAAACATTTAAGAACTGTACAAGTTAACAGGCTGCCCACAGACAGGTGATGTCCTAAGAATAATCACGATGCTGTATAACAATGGTGAACAAAACATCATCTTGGAAAGCACTTCTCGTCAGTCCCTGTCACCAATGGACAATTACAGCTGACAACTGCACCATGTTTCACTCCTATAAGCATAATAAAAAGATTCTGAACATTGTTTCTCAGGTTGGTTCCAGGACAGAATGGTTCCAGGAATGCGATGACATCACCTCAGCATGGACCAGTAACACTGTGGAACATTAGCTTGTAGAATTCATGACCTGAAGAATTCATGTTGTTCTGGGGGCAGACGGGGCCTGAACCGGATGGTTTACCTCACCAACTGGCTACTGAATGTGTCTGAAAGAGAGGTTCAATGTTCGGCCACCACCCACCTATGAAAATGGAGACGGCTCCACATGAGGGACACGTGACCAATCCTGATACTGCTTCCACAGACAGTTTGTCATGGGTCAATTCAACCAGATCACTGGGGTCCTTCTCAGCCATCTCTGGATGAGACAATAATAAGTGTTTATGAATCAGAAAAAAGCAGCCACAGTAAATTACATTGTTATTCAGAGATAAAAAAAGGTCTAATTTACCTCTGTGGGACGAAAAGAGGAAAGGTAACTCAACCTGACTACAGACATTACAAAAACAATATACTTCTTCCCATTCGTGATTAAGGAAGGTAATGCTGAATTATGTCTCACGTGAATTCATTCTCGTTATCCTCCACTCAGAGGTGGAATGACAGCAACTTCGTCCCCTGTCCGCAAGCTAAGACGCTGTTCCCCAACGGCCACGTATTCCTGACGCACCGCCAAAACAACAGATTCACGCACAGTCGACAGTCTAGGGAATACAGACAATTCATTAAGCACTTAGTTACATGACAAAGAAATCTCATAGTTCAACACGCATTTTTCTTATTAACCTGGGGTGTCTGGAAACAAGGTCTAGCCAGAGGTCGAGTGTTGTCAGTTCAGAGGGGACCCTAATCGTCTCCGATTTGATTCCCGTCAGCTCAGCACTTTTTGCGAAGTACAACACTGTCACCTATTCAACGTAAAATACACTTCGGTTGCTTTGACAGATATGAAGACACTGGCAGAACAAATAGCGGTTTCCAAAAGCGTCTCGCCTAATTCATAATTACAGCTATATTGACTAAAATAACTAATAGCACTCCCATATTTCTAAGAATACAAAACCTAGACATATGGTCGAAAGTGGAATATTTCTGCATCTAAATTGTTTTCTTTTCGCTTACCTCGGTATTCATGAATGAAATTGTTTTCGCAACATTGATAAATGAAGGCTGCTGTTACTTCTGGATCTCCGACCTGTAGGCTACATGCGTATTTACTTCCCACTTATTTCAATTTTCAGTCAGCTGACTGGTATAGAGGAAATAGGAGGCGTGTACATTCACTTCACTTACAGATTTACCTAACCCACAGACCGCCAGATGTCCCCATAACCACAGGCAGAAATCACGGGGGGAAGGGGGGTGGACACGACCACCTATCCTGGGGGAACCTATGATTTGTCCCCCCAGGAATATATCACTGTGAACATAACTATGTATTTTCAATAATATTAATAATATTCAGTGAAAGGAATTGGGCTCATTATAGACATTTAGTAGCACATTCTTAAGTTTCAAATGATTCCAACCCCCCCCCCCCCCGCTCTTTGTATCAATGGTTTGATCCACTGCTCCCCAGCCATCAGCTGTGGCACATAGTGCAGTTGTGTTGTTGGTGACGGATTTTCAGTAAGTAGATCTAACGAAGGATGATTTCACATTTATAACCGGCACCAGACTTCATTTTCTTGTTATGGAAATAAATGTCACAGTTTGTTAGCTAGCTCCAGTAACATCAACGAGTGTTTGCAGCTCTTTGATTTTGAGTCGATTAGATTGGATTCAACTTTGTTGTCATTTATCAGTACAATACAGTATAACGAAATGCAGTTAGCATCTAACCAGAAGTGCAAATAGAAGAGGGCAGAAAACAGAATAAAAGTTTATGTATAATACAAGTGGATTGTATAGATGTGCAATGAAAGCAAATGCACCACCAATGGCAATAGTAAATTTGCAATGAGAGAAGCTTGAGTCAATGAGAGATGCTTGCAATATATGTAGTATTCTTTAGCTGGCAAGGTGACAGTGTCTACCGTCTGAAAGGCACATAATGCACGTATCTAACATCCAGTAAGTTTGTTGTATGTTGGTAGGGTTCGCACACAATAGCCGAATTTGCAGAGCTACAGAAGGGAGGAAACCGAGGGTGCAAACTAAAACACTATCACAGCACTAATTTTGGTGTCCCCTTCAAGAGTAGCTCTTGAGCATATATAATGACATTGGGATATTTTGGACGAAAGCCAGAATATGTTTTATTACAAATTGAAAAACGGTCATTAGGACACGCTATTTACAAAAACGACTGTACTTTATGTTCCAACATTAACATCAGGTTTGACATTTTCTCCACTTTTGTGGAATATTTTTCATGTTTTGCCTTTAAAAGGAATTATGTTGAAATTATGTTGAAAAATTTACAATTTTACTGCTTATTACAGGCCTATATTTAATTTAGCAGACTGCATAAATTTAAATTACCACTGCGCCCCCTACCCCACATCGGTGTCACCAGCACTAAGGAACTTTACCTGGTGTGTTGTACTTCTGGGTGTCTACCGATGGAGGGCACACGATATCACCATATCAGAGAAAAGGCGTTACAAGTAGTAGACAGTGCACCTTCAAAGGACGAAGCCGAAGGTAGAGTCTACCGATTAAGCCGTGGCACAACTGAACTGTAAAACGTTGTAAGTTAAGGGGGAAATCCCATATACTGTCCACACGTTCAGCTAAGTGTTGTCTAATGAATCATGTTCATCTTTCAAAAGCCTTTGTAGACGGGACTGGACAGCCTATATTTATTTTTGACCCCAGAGAGCTAGGGCCTAACAACTGTCCGATCTATTATTGGAATGGTGGTATTTCAACGGCTATTATTATCATCTGTTAGTATGCTATCTGTGGTATCCGCATCGCAAGGGACAAAAACGATTACACAAAAAAACGGTATACCTGTACCCATTGACTTTGCTTGGGTGTAGCCTAGGGCTACTTTCCCAGATATAAGGTTTGTATTTATTGAGTGAAAATTAATCACTCGATAATATACATTTGTTTATCAAGAAAAATGTAAGGTGTAGCCTAACATGGGAACTAAATGTATACTATAGAAAAAAAACGCATTTGAGGAAGCTATTTATGCTTTTAAGTTAAAAAACATGTCGTTTTACTAGCTGTACAGTTAGTGGCATCGATAAGCAAAAATGTATGAAGTTTGAATAAAATCTGAAAGTAGTCCTTTGATTTAATGATGCTCAAACTATGATCCGCGGATCCCATTTGTTTCACTATGTGCATTGCAGATGATCCGTCATAAGAATAACAATAATAATAGCAGTAATAAGTATTACTATTCTAAAAACAATAGCAATAATGAGTATTACTATTGTTAGAAAATAAATTAATATATAACAGCATTAATAATGGTATTTGTGCTGATGAATTTTACATAGATTTGAAAAATGCTTCATTTTGACAATTCATATAACGATTAATTTCACTAATGACATTGAATGATACAATTATTTTAAGTTTTACATTTCCAAAGCTCTATGAATTTGTGTCTTGGAAAGCTTGTTTGTTATTTTGTGGTTACGGGAAGAAAAGGGATGGCAATTGCTGCGTCGTCAACACTGTGGCCTTGCCAAAATCTTTACGCAGAAGCACCTTAAAAACTCCTGCCCTCACATCATTAATTACACATTTACTATTGGCAAACTTATGCATGCTACCTGATGAGGGGGAAACTATTAAACAAAAATATCTATCTCCACCCCAGACCAATTTGAAGACCGCCCACTTCAGATATTTTGCTAGAGACCCCCTTAAAGATTTAAAAGAGAGACGGAGTCGGACAGTTTGACAGTCACTGAAGGTTGGCATCGCGTGCACACTCAACTTCTCCGCTACGCGTCTGCTCACGCTAGTCCGCTTTCCGTCCCCATGTTTAGGATGCTTCAAACACCGCACCTCCGCCAAGGAGTGATTGCGCTTTTCATGTGGTTTACTCACTTCATGGAGGACCACAAAGTCCAAGGTGAGTATGCTGTGGGAATGGCATAACTTTTAAGGTCAAGTTGAAGGCAGCATTTGTCATTGGCGCATCAGTGGATGGGAAACCTCAGTCAACCTAGTGAGGTACAGAAAAGCTTTTGAACTATTTGTCAAAGCGGAAAGACAGGCTGCTATGGAGTAAGTAACTGACGTAAAATTTTCGCTTTTTTTCTGGATTGGATTCAGATGGTACTTTCAACTTTTACCTTATTTTTTTTATTGAAAACTGCTAAAAAGCTGTAGGCCTGCCTTTTTAATACATCATACGATTATTTGCATAATTGTTCTTGAATGGTTTTTGATTGTTTCTAAAATTACTCGTTTTTTATTAAAAAAAAATGCGATCATAAAATGACGCTTTGGTAGACTGAAAGTATTATACATACCAGTATGTAGTAACCATTTTGTTAACGCATAGTCTGTAGACTAATGTGAGTTCATAGTGTAGCCAGCCTGTACAAGTGGGTCAATATCATGCGATCTGAGCTGAGACAGATGGACTTGTGCGTCCTAAGGAGTGAGTAGCCAAAGCGCGGCTCCTCCTGTGAGTCCTCTTGTGAAATCCCGCAGCGATTTAATGTATTTTGCGCAATTCATCGCATTTGGCATAGAATATAATGTGTGACTTTGTTCTAAAACAATAGTGTAAATTGATATGCCCACTGGTTGCTATTTTGAAAATGTGGTATTGTTTAAGATTTAGCATGCTCAAAAAGTCTACCGTTATTCTCGTGCCTATTGCCCACGTGACACGATAATTGTACATGACTGTGTGTCTTCAGCCGGTAACTGCTGGTTGCAGCAGGGAAAGAATGGCAGGTGCCAGGTGCTCTATATGTCCGGGATGAGCCGGGAGGATTGTTGCCGGAGTGGCCATCTGGGCACGGCATGGACTGAGGAAGATGTCCCCAACAGTACGCTGTTCCGGTGGATGATCTTCAATGGAGGCGCACCTAATTGCATACCTTGTAAAGGTTAGTTAAAGTGGCTAGTCATTATGAATAACGTCATTACGAATGCATAATTGTCCAGGAACCCGGTGAAACCCCTTACACAAATACGCAGCTAAGCGTTTTTTTCTTGAGAGTGGATGACTCAATAAAGAAGGCGAAACTTCGATTTGAAATGGGCTGCATGCATCAGCGACAAGTAAGATACTAAACGGGATCTTTGGTACGTCTCTGCCCAAACATTTATCCTTACATTTACCAAAACCTTAACCGCAAACGTTTGATTAAATGCCCAGTGAAGATTCAATATAGCCATGTGCAGCAAAGAATGAATAATAAAAGACAAGGAAATAATAAAGAAAAAATGTATATACACACAAAAAACATATGTCATCCTCTAAAGGAGATTTAGTTGGCCAATCAGCGGACTACTTGCATGAATATTTGTGATCGACTATTCTTTTTTGGTGGTACGCCCACATTATTTCGGAAAAGCTGCATATGAACAGAATTAAGAAATAATTTCTCTCATATTGCGTTTGATTAGAGGTCGCATTACATATAAAATCTATAACACTGACCAGTTGCTTTGAATTAATTTCTTCTTTCAAACGTAAGCCCTGTCCTCAACATTGTCAACCAAACACATCATTTCTGCCTTCATGGTGGATCTCCAGAAAAATTGTAAAATGCACATGATGGTGTTCAGCATGTAACAAATAAATTGTCACATGGTAAGGTTATTTTTTTTAAATTGTCCTTGCATCAGTTGGACCAATTATGTATAACACTTTATTTGGTGGATCCATTTACCTGTCCATCCACCCATTCAACTTTCCACCATCCATCCAATCACCTGACCATCCATCCATCCATCCAATCACCTGTCCATCCATCCATCTAATCACCTGTCCATCCATCCACCCATCCAAACAACCATCACCTGTCCATCCATCCATTTACCTGTCTGTCTGTCTGTCCATCCTTCCAACCAACCATCACCTGTCCATCCATCCATTTACCTGTCTGTCTGTCTGTCTGTCCATCCTTCCAACCAACCATCACCTGTCCATCCATCCAACCAACCATCACCTGTCCATCCATTCATGCACCTGCCTGTCCATCTAACCATCCATCCATTCACCTGTCCATCCATCCATCCATTCACTTGTCCATCCATCCATTCATTCACCTGTCCATCCATCCATCCATTCACCTGTCCATCCATCCATTCATTCACCTGTCCATCCATCCATCCATTCACCTGTCCATCCATCCATCCATTCACCTGTCTATCCATCCATCTATTCATTCACCTGTCCACCCATCCATTCATTCACCTGTCCATCCATTCACCTGTCCATCTATCCATCCATTCATTCACCTGTCCATCCATCCATCCAACCATCCATCAATTCACCTGTCCATCCATCCATTCATTCACCTGTCCATCCATCCAACCATCCATCCATTCACCTGTCCATCCATCCATCTATTCATTTACCTGTCCACCCATCCATTCATTCACCTGTCCATCCATTCGACTATTTCAGAAACATGCGACAGCGTTGAATGTGGTCCTGGGAAGAGATGCAAGATGAACAAGAGGAACAAGCCACGATGCGTGTGTGCTCCTGACTGCTCCAATATCACAGGGCGAGGTTCTGTCTGTGGGTCTGATGGGAAGTCCTACCGGGACGAGTGTACTATGCTCAGGGCCCGATGCAGGAACCATCCCGATCTAGAGGTCCAGTACCACGGACGGTGCCGCAGTAAGTTCCCCTCTGGAACAGAGTAGATCATTTCCATAAACACTCCTCAAATTGCCATGTTTTCCAGAAATCCTTGTTGAAGTATTCCCTCTGTTTATTCCCTCCAGGTTTTGGGAAGTTATTGTGAACATTTTATGAATTTTGCAACCTGGCTGGTTAAATTATACAGTTTGTGTACACGGGTCAATTGAGGACATGCTTTCACTTTCAGTGAGATTTTGTGCCAGGTTTAGATTTAAATTCCAGTCTTTCACATCTGTAATATTTCGGAAACAATTGTTTGACTTCTGAAACAGTGCCAGGCTATATTTATGCATTTGCTTGTCTATTACTTCGAGTAGGTTTTTAAAAAGATATCCACTTGGATTACACCTATGATTCAGGGAGAATAGAAATATAATTACTATAACAGGAATACCCATTCAGGTCAATTATTTGTCAGTTCCATTTATTCTATTTCTATGTATGTAATCCTATCCAAACCCAACCCCTGGAGGCTGTAGAATAGGCATTAGGCTCAGCGCCTAAGTTGGACCAAATGGACTTTAGGGTGTGTAAGTAGCAACTAATATAGACAGACTTATTAACCTGATTCAAAGCATATGTTGTGGTGGATGGCCACAGACATGGTTGGGTTTAGACAACTGTGGTTAAACAGAGAGGCAGAAGCATGAGGTGGATAATGTCACCACATAGGCAACGACCAATCAGGACGCTAAGGAAAACTCAGATAACTGGGATAAACTAGCAGCAAGAAAACAAACTTGTAACCTGAGATTTGTGTGAAATATTCAGTTGTGTGTGGGTATGTGCGTGTGAGCGTGAGTGTAATGTAAATGTTTGACATGTCAGTCCTGACTCAAAGCTTCGTTTCCATCCGCAGAGACTTGTCACGGAGTTCGCTGCCCTGGTAGCGCATCCTGTGTCGTGGACCAGGCGAACAACGCCTACTGTGTGACTTGTAACCAACAGTGTCCCGAGGTCACATCGCCAGACCATAGCTTGTGCGGGAATGATGGTGTTGTTTATGCCAGTGCCTGCCACCTCAGGCGAGCCACGTGCATCCTGGGACGCTCCATCGGCGTGGCCTACGAAGGCAAATGCATTGGTCAGTACCGAAGTACTCAAAGAGTTGCCTGCGAAGTCGACGAATACATTCTCTTTTCCCACGTTGAAGATTTCAGTGCCAAACCTTTGGACACAAAGATTTTTGTCAGAGCATGCTAGTGTAGACCTATAAAAAAAGGACAGCTCTGTTCTACTCTAATTCACACATACACGGCGCTAGGTCTATCACCGTCAACTGAATCGTGTAGTCTGTGCCAGTCAGAAATGGATCGGCACTAGCCTGGACTTGTTAGGGAGGGCCATAATAGGGTCTAATGCTCTCTGTGTTCCTCTCCAGACGCCAGGTCGTGTGAGGACATTGTGTGTCGGGGAGCAAAAAGGTGTCTGTGGGATGAAGAGACTGGCCGTGGTCGCTGCGCCTTTTGTGAAGAGGCGTGTCCAGAGAGCCGCCCAGGCGAGAGCGTGTGTGCCAGTGACAACAACACCTACCCCAGCGAGTGTTCCATGAGGCAGGCTGCCTGTGCTCAGCAGCGCCTCCTGGAGGTCAAACACTCAGGGTCATGCAACTGTGAGTGTATAATCATTGTTCATACAAATGCTGTATTATTCCCTGTGTCAGGGGCATTCAACTCTTCACCTCAAAGCCAGTTCCACTAAATGTTTTCATTGCAACCCTCTTATTTGGGATTTATTTAGACCTGGGTCAACTTGCACTAACTTTTAGTGGAAGTAAGGAAATGGACCTTAATTTAACTGCTGCTACATGTACCCATGCATGTCTGTTAATATGATAATAACATATTATAAGCACTTGCAAAATCGTGAATTTTATCAAGCAATGCAAATAATGTGTTTCTATATTTCACTGGTCGAAAATGGCCATCAACATTATCTTGTTGTAAGCAGACCACAATATCCAGAATCCATAGCGATGTCAAGCGCTTCTTGTAATAAGGAGTCATCAGAAGCAGCCATTGTTTCACAATCTTAAAAAAGTAGGTAACATGCCCCCTGAGAATCTGTAAAAGCGAGTCCCACCCCTGTTTTGAAAGCTTATCTACGAGGGTGAGAACAGGGCTCAAATCAGGTTCTAGTCTTTAAAAAACGGAGAAAATTTCTCAACCTGTCTATCCTGCAATTGACTGTGACCACCATTCTTTATCTCAATCACGCATTACAGAAAATCTCAGGAGTGTTTAAAAATGTAAAATTTCCTAAATTATTATAATTGGTGTTACTAATCGTACTGGCGGCACAATGTTTTCCTAACGGTAAAATACATTAAATGAATTAAGAATGCTATACAGTGCCCAAATAAACGAAGCATACCTTTTAAACCATTTTTATTTAGGAAATCTTTTTAAAAATGACGTTCCCAAATGCCACCGACCCTCCTATCATGATTGGATCACACATAACATGGATTATCTGTCTCAGTGAATCCTACCTCTAATTACAACATTGCCTCGTATTTCTTCTGTAAACATAAAACAGTAATGTTGCTGTGATTAAATTATTTCAGCATGTGGATTATGAAGACTGGGTTTTGTATGGGTTTCTTTTCGGATGGGGTTTCTACATCTGCCTGTGGCTGGTTTTCCAGATAAATCATTTCTGAGGGCAAATACCACAACAACAGGGTGGTCCTTTGTGGGAACGGGATAGGATAGGTCAGGTCTCTACTCCCAGCACTCCATCTTGTGCAGAGTTTCATAATGGAGAAATTAAGTTGTATTACATTGAATTATGGGGATGAGTATATAAGCTATGTTCTTTCCCTTGTCTTTATTTTCAGGTTTAAACCAAGTTTAAACAACTGAGTCAACTGACACCCCCATACCACTGCCCAGTCAAGCCCCCCCCCAAGCATTTCAGATATGCCAGGACCCAGCTTTCCTCATAACCGGAATCATCTCGGTTAATGTCCCGCCTGGTCCATTGGAGGAGAACCCTGTCCATCAGTGAATCGAGTCAAAGAAAAGAACCTACGACCGGGATTCAATCAGGTCAAGCGTTCACCGGCAATCGCCGACACGCGCATAGCTGATGTTTTGGCAGTGTCCATGGTGTAACTGCATTAGAGCTTTCAAATCGGTGAGCAGTGTCTCATGTGGCTGTCATGATGCCACACCTGTCCCGCTCGCTTTTCAAGTTCAGAATGATAATGTATTGGCCTGCGTAGCCTATAGAAATAAAAGCACTTGAATTGAAAATAAAAGTAAGGTTTTATATCAGGCTAATCCAACTGTAGTGTTTGCAGGGGATTAGGACTGATGTGACTCCCAGTGCATCCAATCCTAGCTGGCTGTCCCGGGCCAGGCTGCTTGTAGATTTGACAGTTGCAGTGCATTTCAAAAACCACCACTATGCAGATGTCGGCTAAAGTAGATCCGATTGAGTTGGGCCCTAAATGTGGCATTGAGCTCTTTGCTGTTGTTATGATCATAGCCCCATGTCTTCTTCTATTATATCCGTCATCAGACAGGAAAGCTTGAGGAAGAGGAGGATGAAGAAAAGGTGGTAAAAGAAGAAGACCCGGATTTTCTCAATCAATACGTCCATCACCACAGACCAGATAAGAAACACTCAATGTAGCTGGACAGTGTTTCAGTTCCGGCCTAGTGTTCATACTGTACATAAAGTGTAGGATTATTTATTGTCCAGAAAGAGTACCGGTACCAAGCAATCGTATATTTCAAATCTTCTGGTTGTTGTTTACTTGTATGTATTTATATATTTGTTTATGATTATTTATACATTTACTGTGTCAGTCTGTTTTACTTTGCGTGCCCCTTGTCTCTTGCTTTTATCCAAAGAGAATGTGTGTTATTTATTTGAGGTGCAACTCTGTCCTCATTGGTGTTCTTCTCCTGTAAACTCCTGTAATGCATTCTCAGTTTGAGCTGTACACATCTGCTTGTTGTGGGCAAGGACTTGGAGTTTTCCCATTTTTCAGTGTTGCTGCATTGTGAAATGTTGGCTGTGTGTCTGTTTTCTAGTTGTCCATGTCATTTTTTTTGAGAACTTACTGCTCACTGATGTATCTATACGCATTTGAGTGAAATCTCCTGGTTTTGTTTACAAGTCTAAGCTGACCCAAAATGGCTTTGTCCAGTTTATGTTGATCAAAAGTCCTGGTCCCACCATAGTGCATAACAATTTGTATAGAATCCATATGGTCTTTTTGCTTTAGAAATGTACAAGCGTTTCTGCATTATAGGAATCACAAATAATATTGTCCCTCAAACAATGTATCACGTTTTATACAACATCTAATAATTTTGTGTATATTTGAGTGGACAGTATATCTTTTTAATATTTTATAATGTGCCATTGATACACTTTTATTTGCCAATGTTTTTCAGTGCGGTCAATTGTGGAACTGATATCACACTCTCTGAGCCAAGTAAATGCAATTTAATACACAGTGTTCATCACATACAATATATGAAATGTAAGCATGTTGTTTCACACTTTAGGGGTCATTTCAATGGCTTTACTGCTGCTGTAAATTTACTACTTGTTTTTTCCTAAACAAAAAAATGTTTTCAGAAGGTAGCAGCTTCTAAATTTACACTGGCGGTAAATCTCGATGAATAAAAACCCTGTGAGTCTATTTTGTTGTAATATGTTGAATAGAGATTCAGTCATAAATTTATAGTTTTGTATTTTTTATGTGAATGTTAAATGTACATAATAGTTATAAGGATGATGTTTGTACAGGGCAGGAGAGCAAAGAATAAAATACTTTTTCCCCCCTTTAACTTTGGTTTCTTTGTCATCCTTTTACCTCACATGATGCAATGATATGCTGGTATAATACTACATCATACTTCTCTTTCCCTGTTTAGCCAATCTAGCCCAGTATTCTACATCCTCATGGCATTTTACTATATGCTCCAATTAGAGCGATACAATCACAACCAGACAGTCGGACAGTCAGTCATTATTTCCCCTCAGGGCTTCGTGTTTTCTTCCACAGCCGTCATTTGCTGATGTGTTATCTGATGCTCCTGCAACTGCAGAACTACATAGATACTTCTACCAATATATTTATCGCCATATGCAGGGCAGGATTGTGTCAGTCATTTAAACAGATACAGCCAGCCCAGCCACAGTGGATAAATTGCGTGGCCAATCGACTGAAGCCCAGCTTTGGCTTGTTGTCATTCCCCATCCGTAAGAAAAAGCTGATTCAGCTTCTGTGCGCGTTGTGTTCGGCCTGTCTGCATCCTGTGTGTGTGTGTCTGTTCGTGTGCGTGGGTTTGTGGGTACCCGGGGAAACCAGGGTTCAGTAGACAGGAACGAGCCCAGCCGGTGATCATCCCCTCTGCTCCTCTCGCTGCCCGGCCTTGAATCAGAAACCGAGACTTTCTCATCGAATCATATTTCTGCAGCGGTAAAAGCGATCTTAATCGCACTGTGTGTGCAGAGGTTGCACCTCGTCTGTCTGTTTTGGAAAATGGTACCTGCGTCTGGGAGTGCACACTGCTAATATAACAACATTACGGAAATGCTGATGCAACAGTCTGAGCCCAGGTTGAGCTGAGTGGGAGCATTTCCCATGGTGGCATAAGAGGTGAGGTGTTCTCTCTCCTGTCCTGACCTTGGAAGAGCGTGAAAGGCAAAACCTGGAAAGTTGAACTGAGAACATTCAGTGACTCATCAGTAATATTTATGGAGTACAAAGTCATATGAGTTATCATTAACAGTTTTCAACAGGGATTTCTGTTTGTTTCCGAAGGATCACAAAATCCCATGCTTGTTTATAACAGGAAAGCAGGACATCGGGTGGAAGGATGGAATGCAAAGGAGGGAGGGGAACAGAGGCCAATAGATCGGGACCGAGTGAGTGACAGAGTGACATGCTGCTGACCATTACGTTTTCTGGGAATGTGTTAAGACAGTGTCAGACAGTGCTTGATGTGGTGCTTGATGTGGTGCTCGAAGTGTCGCCTTCACACAGTACCGTGAACCGCGGTGGACCTTCTCGGACCCGTGTCTCGATGGACCGGATGACGCGGCAGCAGGGTGTGTCGTACGAATCCTTTCCTATTTCCTGTTTACAGAGAGACAAACCCACAAAACAGCCTGACAGACAGACCCACTGCTGAGGTCCCCTTGAGAGTTTAATAGAACCGTGAGAGAATGAGTCGATTTCTGTGGAACAGGACCAGTTGTAGCGGCGTGGACAACCAAGAGGCCTGCTGAGAATCCCTCAGGTGTTTATTGTAAACCTTGACACATACTAAAGGGAAAACAAAAACACCATGTCCAAGGGGTCAGTGAGGGTAGCTGGAGCCTGAGACCTGAGTCTTCCATGCAGTCGGCTCAGTCTGAGTTGCCTTCACTCTTTGGAACATACAGAACCCACAATCAGCATTTCCAGACTCTCCGCTCCCTACCTGTGGAAGAGTCCCTTTAATCCCCGCCCTGACCGGCCCTGATGGACTCCAGGTGTGTCGTATCGGGGCTGTTGGTTTGGGCTGTGTCCAGAAGCCCCACTGTTCCCCTCTGAGGCGCCCTAAGGGTAGGGTGGCACGTCGCTGAGCATCCACTCCAGCGCCTCTGCGCCACACAGTTTAACTGGTCAATCACAGCAGATCCCCACAGGGAGTTGGGAGAACGGCACGGCACATTGCAGTCTACAGTACCACTTATTCACCCCCGAAATAGAATGAACCAACACTGAGGACCTATTGAAATTGAAACAGCACAGTGCCACTCACTCTGAAAATAGAACAGACTCACATTGGGGAGATGTACTGACATGTTTTGTGTCTCCCGTTCCCTAAAGTAATCCACTGGATCACTGAAACAGCCACCACAGACCATGGACTAGGATTTGGGTAGCACAGACTAAGTCTTAATATGTACAGTCACAAGGAAAACCGTGTTTACACTATTTATAACGCCAGTGGTTGACATTTGTTTAGGCCACGGCATAATGTGACAGTCAAACCCTGACCATCCGCAGGTTCCCAGGCTAAAACGACACATGGAAAAATCGATATCAACGGATGAAGAGGAGTGAGTATTTTAGACTCAAATGTGACTAGATCTGAACTCATTGAAGTGCTAGTGCTCACATGAAGCATCTCTTCCACATCAACCCTTTGTATTTGGTTGTAAAATATTTCTGAATGGATGCCCGGAACGTTTGAAGTGCCAATGAGCTTGTAGGCATTCTACTAAGCACTCTCCAGCATTCCAACAGAACCATTGTATGTCGCATCAAAAGAAGCTAAAAAGTTCTCATTCAATTTGATGCCGTCACACACTCAAATTAGAAAATTGACTGAAAACAAAATTCAGCGTACTAGAGTAAAGCATTCATCAATTAATAGAAAACCCAGTCACTGGTCTTTGAAACATGATCATAGGAAAGTCAGAGATGAGACTTGTATTCATTCCCAGCTCATTTTAATCTTCTTTTCACATTTCAAGAGGACTCTTCTCTTTTGCTCTCTCTCCCAGTCCTTGTCAGATATAATAAACCAATGAGAAATGTGTCCATTGGGCCAAAGTGCACACAATGGCCCGTATTCACAAAGCACCTGAAAGCTTGAGCACTGTTCTAGGATCAGGGCATCAGCTCCCTCAGTGTTCATATACTTACAATCTAAAATGCCAAGCTGATCCTAGATCAGCACGGATCATACTCTGAGACATTCTGTGAATACGGGCCAACGCGTCCCATATGAGTGAGTATGCATGCCTCATTGCACTCATATCTAATGAGCTTCTCCTAATGAAGAGATGAAAGATTTAAAGGAATGCTGCTTCTTCTCAATCATTAGGGCCATTCGTCGAGCAAACAATGTTTAGTACAACATGGACAGTTAGTTGGGTCAAGTCGACCCAATGTTGGATTGAGTTTCAATAGTTTTGTAACAAGGCTGCACTGTAGTGGGGCCACATCAACATCTAGTTGTTTATTTAATGATGTAAGGAAGATTTTAGGCGTAAATGTTCATGTGAGCTACAACACACCACAACGATACAGCCCATAGAACCCCTATCAAACCTATCATTTAGAAGGACTGTTATTTTATCCATGTTGAGCTTAACCACCACTACAATGTAACATTAAGGCGTTATTATTCATAGTTTCTTCATAGCTGCAAATACAACATATTATACGGTATGTAGCTGAGGTTAGTCAGAAACCTAACTGATTTTGTTGACGTGTGTCACTTTTCCTTTTTAAAATAAATAAATGAATATCCTTTTTCAGGAAATTGTGTGCTAATGTCCAGGTGTAATGGAATGGGAAAAGGAGACTTTTTAAAGAAGATTAGAGTCTAGCCAGACCCTCACCAGATAAAAGTGAGAACAGATTTAAAGTTTCTGTTTTGCAGACGGCTTTGTGAAGTTTTTCAGACATAGTCTAAGTTTTTTCGATTAATCCCAACTGTTCATCTGTCTGCATACTAATATGTGTTTGGGACAGACAGCTAAGGACAGAGACAGAGCAATTGGAAATGGAGTTAACTTCTTATATCGGTTTTTTTCCACTAAGCCAAGAGAAAAATGAATAAAAAAACCAGAAGTGCCATTGTTTCATTTCAAGCAATTAGCATTTCTTCAGCATTGGGTGAAAGTTTCAAGCTCTGTTAAACAAGTTGCAAAGAGAATTTATTCTAGTGCAAACACAACATAATCTCCATCCTGTCCTTCAGACTGTGGCTCCAGACAGCATAATTTGAGTTGTACATTCTGTTCAGTATCATTGATTGTATTACATGCTATCTATACATTATATATCTAAAAATACATTGATTCCTTTAATCAACTCATGCAACATCAAGGCCAACTCATGCACCATATTTTGACCCTGACAGATGTACTTAGTCTGGGGCACACACCATATGGATTTGCATCGAATGGTCACCAATCAATAATTGTGAACTCCTACATGAATGTCATCACCTAGACATGCAAGACCAGATAATTAAATAGAGAATATAGTGACACATATACACACACAGGTGTCTATCTCATTACACAGAGGGCAGTGTCACATCTTAGCACGACAGACAGTTCACAGACATGTGAGCTTGGTTTGCATCAAAATGTTGCAAACCACTGTGCAACATAAAACGAAGAATCTACAAGAGATGATTATTTCTTGCGCCATCACAGCCTACTTCTGACAGGAAGAACTTATTTGGATACTCGTCGTTATCTTTTTATGTTTTGGTCTGAATTCCAGGACAGTGATGAGATGTTTGTTTGGGTAAGCCCTGTCTGCTGTGTTATTGTGTGATTTATCACTGTACAGTCACACACACACGCACACGCACACACACATACTTGGGGTAAGCCCTTACTGCACTGGACTAAATGAGTCAACACCACTTTGGGAAATACTATGAGCAGTTCCTCTTGCTTATGGCTGTATGTGTAGTGGACTGATCTCAGTGCAGCAGGCTGCAGAAAGAGGGTGTGGCTTCAGGGGCTGCAGGGGGGTGTGGCCTCAGTGTAGCAGGCTGCAGAAAGAGGGTGTGGCTTCAGGGGCTGCAGGGGGGGGTGTGGCCTCAGTGTAGCAGGCTGCAGGGATTGTGGCCTCCATAGACACTGGATAGGACTCCACTAGATAGCCTGATGCCACTGAGCCCCTAGACATTATGGAGCAATTTGTTAGTCGTCTTACCTGAGATCTGTTCTAAACAAGCAACAATAAAAACACAGAGCAGAATTGGCCAATAATGACTTTTTTGTCACATTAACTTAGTAGTATATAATTAATAATGATAAAATTATTATTAATAATAATATCCATCATCATAATCATAAGTATATAATGCATACAATGACTGTATTTCCATTTCAAATTGTTTTCAATCAATAATTAATATCGTTTAGAGTAAAAAACATGTATAGTGCATCTAATATAGGTATAAGAGATTAACAAGATGATATATTTAAAAAACGCTAGGATAATGTATTTTACTTGGATAAATTATTGCTTTAGTGGAACATTATGACCGATAACTGTGCAAATTATATCTGCTATGCAGTCATGTGTTTTTTAAGCATATCACTATCTAACTAGGCTTGTGACATGAAAGCTAATAAAGTATCCTTTTTATTAATGGATCTTGCAAAGCAAGAGTCCCCAGATTCAATCTCAAATAATGTATTCTTCTTATTTAGCATGCCACTATTTCCACAGCGTTTAACTTAAGCAAGACACCATTCCACCTTTAAAACTCTCGGTGTGTTCATGACTAAGTTGCTTGCATGCAAATGTATTTTTTTTAAAGAAATGTAACTTTAATTTAAAAAAAAAACTTCTATTAACTTGAATGTCTGTGAGATTAATGGGATATTTAGAGTTCTTCTTTCACTTGAACCATTCAACATACAGAGACCAAACTAACATTGTTTCCCATGTTTAGGCTGTGCCAACTTAGAATGCTAAGACATTTATAGACTATAATGACATATATTTGCTTAATTAGGATTAATTTACCCCAAAATAGCATCTCTTGAAGCGTTCAAGCTACAGAGACCAAACCAACTTGTTTCAAGTTTAGGCTATCTCAACTTGTGTATTGACTACAATGTCTTCATTTAAATAACATTTACAAGATGTGGATGACAAAATACCACAACAAAAATTACTGTTATTTTAAAATACATAAATCACTATTACAAATAAAGCAGCAGCAAGGCCACATTAGGTTGATTGGCAATTATAGCAGTAAATACGTGTCAGCCATTAGCACTCTGTCATTTGAGTTTTCTAAGTAACATGACACAATTAACAGAGTTCCAAAGACGCCAAATAATTGCAGGTGTATTGGTCACAAAAATTACTAAATTAGTCTAGTCGCAAGGTGAAGCTGTCTTAAAGGATTGACATCGCCCAAAAAGTACGGCTTCAATTACTAACACAGAATGGAATCAGCACATCTGTGACCCAGTCTCAAGAACAACCCTGTGCAGTGAGCTACACAAAGCTGTAGTTTATGGGAGGACTGATTTACATTTGGAAACTTGTATCTACGCCCAATGCAAAACGATGCATAACTTGGTTTAAGGAGCATGAATCCTGGGATTCTGAGCAATGGAAACTAAAAAGAAATACTAGGCAAGCCTTGCTTGGCTGGGCCGCGGTGAGAAGTTACTCTGGTGTGCCAGGGAGGGGGATTGAAGAACATGAACTAATAGGGCATCATAATTGTATAGGTAGACATCTTGTGGCCTCCTCAATCACCAGATCTGAAAATCATAAAATTGTAATGGGAGGTTCTGAAGTGCAGTGTGCACCTCCTGCATCTCTCAAAGAACTGGAAGCATTTTGTCTTGGATAAAAGAGCAATATTCCACCAAACACATCCCATCTTCTGGACTTGTATTGCAGCGTTCCAAAGACTTAAGTCTATTCTGAAGGCAACAGGTGGACCTAGTTCTTATTAGATCCTTGATATAAAAATAATGTTAGGTGTTTCCATTACTTCGTTCATGAAAATGCAATTTTCGATTTACACTATATAACAAGAAACTCTTGCTGAGCCAGAGGAAAGCCCTAAGGCTCAACGCTTACATGCACTGACTATGCACTTCCATGAATTATTTTGTTAACCTGGTAACTAACATGGCACTCCCCTTTGAACAAGTACTGTAGATTGTTATATACAGTAGAACGTTTGAGGTGCCTGTGTAACATATTGTTAGTTGCTCACCATCGTCTGTATTTTCCCTCCCTGATTTTGTTTTTACATGGAGCAGGATCAGACATCCAACGTCGCCACTCATTCCTCTCCCATACACACTGAAGGAGACATCGTCTTAAGACCTCAGAGACAGCAGGGAGGATCTGTCAGGAATGTGTACTACGTAACCTTGGGAAGGTAGCATGTGACAATTAAGATTCCTACCTGTACACATAATATATATTTTATTTCAGACATTAATCAGGCCACAAGTGTAATTCATGTCGATAAAATCTAGCAGGCTAGAAGGGTGTTGTCTCTGTGTATGAGGGTGGAAGAGGATGAGGCCTTAGTGTAGCAGGCTGGAAGAGGGCATGGACTCAGGGTAGCAGGCTGGAAGAGGGCGTGGACTCAGGGTAGCAGGCTGGAAGAAGCGGGTGTGGCATTGGTGTATCAGTCTGGAGGGGGAAGGGTTCATTGATCCTACTGTATTTAAGAAAATAATACACAAAAATAATACACAAGAATTAAAAAAACTGTCAGACTAAATCTAAATCTGACTGATAAATAACATCCTATAAATAACACCGGAAGTGATTCATGTTTACTTTGCATACTAACATACTGTAAATGTCAAAATCCTTGAGGTGTGAGGTGAGTCACGGTGCTCCAGCAGTCAGGAACTGTGGAAGTGATCAACAACACCGATGAACAGCCATTAGGCAGGATCCACTTTCCCCTTACGTTACACAGCTCAAAGAAATATTAGACCACCAATAATCTTCCTCCAGATCTTTTCTTTATTATTGGGAAACTGCAGCCATACTGGAGAACATCATTCAAACAAGGGTCTGAAATACAGTGTAAGACCAATACTGACAGGATCATATTTCTTTTTATGGCTCTGATTCTTGATACTTTAGGTCGTTTAAGGTATCCTAGCAACATAAAACAATGAACGAATTGATGGAGTGAACACAAATCTCCTCATGTAGCCTTTATTGTCCATGTTGCTAAGTAGAATTATGCATAAATTACATATTTACACAGTAGACCTTCAGAATAGACTTGAAGCCACTAAGAAAACTGCTACATGTCCACTTCTTCTTCCAGCATATACAGACATGTGTCTGCCCTTCCAGATGATAACAAGACCATCTGTAAATGTACAAATTAATCTTGATTAAAATACAAATGAATTACAAAAAAGGCAGCTTGAAGATTTTGTCTATAAGGGTATAAAAACATTGGTAGATACAGTCCTAGAAATACAACATTATGTTCAGGAGTTTGTGTACTTCCATCTAAAAAGACTAGCTAAATGTATTCCCTATCTTATATTCAGCACTTGGAGGTACACGTGCTGCTGCTCGTGTGCAGTCTGGTAACCACGACAATCGTGTGGGTCATCTCAAAGGGTCAGTGTAACCCCCTTGGTCAAGGGGGGGGGGGGGGCAACAAAACAGATGACGTCATAAGAGGACAGCAGCTGCAGTCACAGATGATTGACAAGATCTAATACTAGATCCACATAATTATTAACATTAGATAATGATTGACAGCATTGAGGCACTAATTGACAACAGGAGCTGAATGGCATGCTCAGGTATAGGAGTGCTTTTCTTACATTCAAGTGACAGTAACAACATGAAAAAGGGACTCATCACTGTACATGAAACACAGACACAAACACACACACACACAGACACACACACACACACACACACAAACACACACAGTGAAGGTTCTGTAAAATTAATTGGAAATCTGATAGAGATTTCATTGGCATGCCGTAAAAGACTGCATCCACTCTCTTACAATACTTTTAACAACTGTAGGCTGGGAGTTTTGCTCCCAGTAACAAAGTAAGATAATGAATTGACTAAAACACTCGTAATGTAACGTCTAAAAGTTAATTCCTCAAAATTCACATTTCAGTGAATCAACAACAACAACAAGCTTCTGATTCAAACATTTAATCTCAACTCAAACCTGCAAATTGAAGTTGTGGAAGTATTGGGATAATCTAATGGCAACTTTTTAGTAAATGCACTTCTTAAAAGTTTTAGCTTTAAAACAAACCTTTAAACATTTGTTACAGATGTTAAAATGTTGAAGGAGAAATCACTGTTGAGCATGATGTATTTGTTTAGAAAATTTAGTGTTTTAGCTTCACCTTTGAAATGCGTACTCTAAGAAATGTGCTTTATACATACATTTTGAATCATTGAAATTCCAGTTATTCTAATTGCCGCAATGTCCACCTTTGAAAACAGACAATAATAATTATAAGTGAATAACAAGAATGATGATCAAGCATTACAGATAGTCGCTAACTGATGTTCCACATGTGTTAAATTCATTTTAGGTAAAGGCATTTCATTCCAACATTTCCCTGTTAAAGAAGTCCACTAGGTCTCTACAGTTGGAAAACTATGGTAGTATTATCTTCTTAATGTCAAAACCCCAGAGTCGTCGCTGGAGAAAAATGAGTCCATCTTCAGTCTTCTCTGGGATTTAGGCTTTTATTAGGATCCCCGTTACCTACTGCCAAAAAAAGCAGCTATTCCTCTGGATCAGGTTGCTACATTGTGATTTGACATGCTTGTGTGGCTTGCCTACTCATGGAATTTAGAACATGGATATGACTCCTGTGGGATGTGTTGCAACTGGTTACACAGGTCCTGTGGGGTTTGTAGTTCTTAAAGCTCACCTGGTCCTGTGAGATCTGTGGGATTTGTAGGCTCTGTGGCTCAGCAGCACCTATGGGTTTTGTTAGTACCCAGTAGATGTGCGGGACCTATAGGAATTGTAGTTTGTGGCTCAGCAGGTTCTATGAGATTTGTAGTTCTGTGTAAATGTGCAGGTCCTGTATAGAGTCCGTACTTCCTATGGGATTCGAAGGTCATGGATGTGCAGGTTCCGGCTCATATCCTGCCCGTGTCTTGGTCCTTGATCTCCAACAGCTCAATAAGCTGAATAAAGCTCTGCTTCACAGCGTCAATGTTGTCCACTGAACTGCCCTCTAGAATCCAGCTTTTCCCTCGGGCAAGGGGCTCCAGCTCAAAATACTTCTTTATCTAACAAAAACAAACAGAGAAAGTTTTAACACATTCATGTCAAGAGTGTGAAAAAGAGAGATCAGACATGTAGACTAATTGAAATCCGACAGTGAGTACATTCCCAGCATTATCTGTGGCCTTTCATTCTTGGTGTGTGGGTGTATGAGTATAGAATGAAACAGATTTTGTCTTGACGTGTGTTCATTCCTATGTAATTACAACAAAATCCTCCTATGCCTGCATTCCATCTAGCAAGAGCCAAGTTGAGACAACAATCTAGGTGAAAGTTGTACAAAGAGTATCTGAAGAGATTAAGCAATCCAATTCTTTCCAACTATGGCAGCAGCTCCAATGTTGGAAATCGACATGAAGACGTATCCAAAACAAAAATCTCAAAATCCTGCAATAAACTGGAAATCACATGGGAGGGATGTTATCCACACACACACACACACGTTTTTACAGCTAACATCATAGGGACCAGAAAATAGAAAATGCATGCTCCCTTACCCTAATCCCAACCTTAACCTAACCTAACCTAACTCTAATCTTACCCTAACCTTAACCTCAATAAAGTACAATTCATGCCTAAACTTTACCTAGGTGTAATGCGTAACCGTAACCCTAAACCTAACCAACAATGCCTGGACCTTAAAGAAACCTCAATTCAAACTCTAAAAGTAATTGCAAGTTTGACCCTAAACCTAAACCCTGAGCCTGAAATTGACTTTTGACTCATGGGGTCCCCATGAATATAGTTAGGCCTAAAACACACACACACACACACACACACACACACATTCAAAAACTAACTATAGAAGAAAACAAAAAAGGCAAAAAGGCCACAGATCTCTCAGCACTCTCAGAACTTTATCAAACACTGGCTCACACTGATAGATGATAGTGCCTTCATTCAGACAGTCTATGGGGAAGATTTCTAGGGACGCAGTCCGGTAATCAATCGGCGCTACACAAGGTCGCTCATACTATTGTGAGTAGACCTAAGGCCATGGCGGTCAGTTTTTCTGGTGGTTTACTGGATGGGTTCACTGCTAGGGTGATGTAAAGCCATGCTGGCTATCAGACAGCCTGGTCAGAGAATGTGACTCGTTGCCCTCACGGGTCATAATCCGAGAAAGCGGAGTGGTGTCTGGAGAACCTTGACCGTTGACCGCACTCAGACCAAGAATAAATAACTGGCAAAGCCCCTCAGTGCCAGGTCAGGCATTTTTCACCCCTCGAAATACTACTGGTGGGGAGACTGGATATTATAGCAATGACTGAGTCAGGCGAGCACGAGATGGAAGACAGCGCTCAGAAACGAAGCGGAGATGGGAAGGTAAGAAATGCTCACTTCAGTTCCTTCATGGCAAAATTCCTTTGAATCAGTGTGCCCCGAGGAGCATGACTCAGCACAGGGATACATGAACTAGGAAATTAGACCAAATAAATAAAAGAAGTAAACAGCCTGAACAGTTCACTTTTTCAACCGATTCTGTCCATCTGTGTTTAAAGAGGAGAGTCCAGAGTTTGGCACTCTGTGCCGTTGTGTGTCTGTAATTGTCAGTCAGACACAAGACAACATCCTGGTCTCTGAGTGGAATGAGGAGGGGGCAGATATCACATTCAAACCCATTCAGAGAACAGGACTAGGATGCCACCAACTTTCACTCACTGACGGCCAAAAGACAACCACAAGAACAAGACTAGAATCTGCACTGAGAGGCTGTAAAAAGCTCTCCTCTTGCCCTTTTCAGAGAGAAGGAGAATAAATAAATAATCAAACAAAACGTCCTTTGAGCCAAAGCTCCCATAGCATGCCAAGAATGCTGATTAAGATTTCCCCGTCTGGGACTTCATCGCTCGCTATGAAATTACACAATCCTTCCTCCTCCTCATAGAAAGAAAGAGAGAGAGAGCTGTACAGAGAATGAGAGAGCTGGGAAAAGAACAAGAGAGAGAATAAAAGCGAGAAAGCTAGCGCACGAGAAAGAAACAGGCTTGGAAGACGCTGTGGCATTTGTCTATTGTTTTTCTGTTTGTGTGTGTGTAGTGTGTGTGTGAGAGAGTTACATTGGGATGAATGTGGATTAAATTTGACATGAAGAATGATCAACAAGTCTATGAAGGAGGAGAGGTTGGAGAGGGGTTGGAGATAAGGTCTACAGCTAGCATGGCTAGGCTGATACACAACAACAATACGGTGTCTTCTGGATGAACAATACTTGACAGAAAAAGGCCTGTGACTAGTCCTTATGCTAGACACCTAAAAAGGATGATGACGACCAAGCTGGTTGGCCAGCTGATAGCCACGCATGGCCCAACCTAACCTCCACTTAGCTAAAGTGGGAAAAGTTGTTAACTAGTGTGGACCTCTCTGACTCGTCTTACCTTGGCCAATTACAAGGTCAGGGGGGGACCAGTACAAAATTTGTTAGCTGGCTGGCGTTCAGAGATCCAACTCACCTATCCAGTGAAAGATAACAGCAAGATAGAAAGGAGAAAAATGTACACTTGAGGAGATAACGACAAAAACATATTGATTATGTCACGGTTTTAAATGTTTTTATGTTTTGTATTGAAAAAAGGACTTCAGTTTCTTCAATTACTTCTGCAAGCCTCTTGTTAACCATAAAGGCTTTTTATTTGATCTGTCATTTGAACCTTGGGGTTGTTGATATAAGACTTGGCCGTTCAATGGAATAGACGTTGATCGCATAACAGTTATTACTGTTAGTAAAGGGGCACTGTAGAATCCTGCCTCTAACATTTAGAAGACTAAAATCAAAGGACAATGAGACCAGAATAGTATTATCAAGATGAGAGTGTTTAAAGTGAATACGAGGAGACTACAAGTCAATGCTCATTCACTTTAATTTATCATAAGGAGGAGGAGTTAATTTGGTGAAAGAGGATCTGAATCATAAAAAAACGGACAGCTCCTTGACAGAGCAGCATCTGGAAGACAACTGGGTGGTCCGGTAGACAAAATGTTTTGAAATGGAAACGGTATTACCTGAAGCTGTTCCATAGGAAACACTTGTTTTCTTTTCCGCGGCCCACTCAACAGGACCCTAAAGTGGCTAGCGGAACCTGCCACTTGCTGCACTGCTCAGTGTACAGTAGGTTTTATATGAGAATAGGTACGGAGAAGGTTCCTGACGGACTACCTAACTTCCTCTGCAACCCTCCCCTCCCTCAAGACAAGAGACCTGTTACCCAATAGGCCTTGAGGGGATTTGAAGGAGGCAGCAGAGCACCCGTGGTAGATTTACAGTAACTTCATTTTACAGGGGCCCAGGACTATGAGCCGCCTGACAGCAAACATCTGGTTTCAGAGGCTGGAGCTTGACTGTGCTGTGCTGGGGAACAAGACTAGTAAGCTGGCAATGTGCCTTATGTCTTCAGCGGTATCAGTTAAAAGGACCCCTGACCCTGACATCTTACAGACCTCCTTCTGTTCCCCCATCTGTCCAGCCATCGATTCATCCATTAATAGAGAAAGCTTCACAAAGACATCTACCCACTGACTGCCAGGTAACCCAATACATTAATGTCACCATACTCAGAAATCGACAATGTCATCGCAAAAACTTTCAACAGGCTTCTTTATCACACTGCGCGCTTAACAAAGATGTCCGTCTCACCAACATGATAAAGGAAACGCAATGCAAACCCTCCACCTGAAAGCTTACAGGCATCCAACCAGCCACAAGGAGTCGCTAGAGAGCAATGAGACAGACTGCCCTGCCAGCCTAACCTAGCATAGCCCAGGTGATGCTCAATTATGCACCACCCACCCCCTTGTCACAATCAGCTGAGCCACACCCAGAGATTCTATCCCAGGATCTAATACCTCATTGTATTTGCATGTAAAGTCAGATGTGATAAACCATATCGTAATTTTAATTGTTTATATTTGAATTAGTATTTTCTTCTTCTGGACTTTTCTTATTAGGTGGAGGCTGCTGATCGCCACAGTAATGCGCAATACGTATCTCAAAATCTTTCAAATTAGGAGGAAAGTGATGAGGAAAAACATATAATCCTGCATAAAAAAACACTTAAAACAGAACAGTGTCAGGCCACCAACATCACAGTTCCATCTGAGTCTGTTTCAGACCAAGTACTGATGTTGGGGACAGCTCCAGTTCTGTTCAAAATACAGTCCCTTCCAAAAGTATTGGAAAATTCCTTTGTTTTTGTTGGTCACTGAAGACATTTGGGTTTAAGATCAAAAGATGAGTTCAGAATTTCAGCTTTCCTGGTATTCACATCTTGATGTGTTAAACAACTTAGGACATATCACCGTTTGTATTAGACCACAGCATTTTTAGGTGAGCAAAAGTAATGGAACAAATAATCTTAAGGTAAATAACATTTAATATTTGGTGGCATAACCCTTGCTTGCAATAACTGCCTCAAGCCTGTGACCCAATGACATCACCAAACTGTTGCGCTCTTCATTTGTGATGCTAATCCAGGCTTTTACCGTAGCTTCTTTCAGTTCTTATTTGTTTCAGGGTGTTTCTCCCTTCAGTCTCCTCTTAAGGAAGTGAAATGGATGCTCTATTGGGTTAAGGTCAGGTGATTGGCCAGCCTAAAACCTTCCACTTTTTTCCTCTGATGAAGTCCTTTGCTTTGTTGGCAGTGGGCTTTGGGTCATTGTTCTTGTGCATGATAAACATCCTCCCGATTAGTTTCAATGCACTTCTCCGTAAATTTGGGAAACAAAAGGTTTCTGTACACTTCTGAATTAGTGCTGCTGCTACAATCATCAGTTACATCATCACTAGATATTAATGAGCCTGTTCCAGAAGCAACCATGCACGCCCAAGCCATGACATTACCTCCACCATGCTTCATAGATGAGCTTGTATGCTTTGGATCATAAGCAGTTTCTTTCTCCACACTTTGGCCTTTCCATCCCTTTGGTAGAGATTAATCTTGTGTCATCAGTCCATAAGATAGTGTTATTTTGCGGCTCATCTCTGTACTTTTTAGCAAATTTCAATCTGGCCTTCTGATTCTTACTGCTGATGAGTGGTTTGCATCTTGTGGTGTGGCCTCTATATTTCTGCTCTCTGAGTCTTCACCCCTGCACTGTGGAGGTTGTTGGTGAGGTTATGGAGTTTTTCTTCACAGCTCTCATGATATTTCTGTCATCAACCACTGTTGTTTTCCTTGGCCGACCTGTTAGATGTCTGTTGCTTAGTACACTAGTAGTTTCTTTCTTTTTCAGGACATTCCAAATTATTGTGCTTGCTATGCCCAATGTTTGTCCAACGGATCTGGTCGATTTTCCTTCTTTTGTCAGCTTAACAATGGCTTGCTTTTCTCCCATAGATAGCTCTCTGGTCTTCATGTTGGTTTATCCTCTTTAACAAGAAATGCAGTCTTTATAGGTTTAAACCAATGATGGAAACTTTGACTAGTCATTCAGAGCTATTTAATGTTTGAACAATCAACCTAAAAGGCAACACCTGGGAAACAAAAAACATCTGTCAGTCACATGTTCCAATACTTTTGCTCACATGAAAAATGGGTGGGTTCAAACAAAACGTGGTATGTCCTGAGTTGTTTAACACATCTAGATGTGAATACCAGGAAATGAAAGCTGAAATTCTTTGTCTCATACTCATCTTTTGATCTTAAACCCAAATGATTTCAGTGAACAACAAAAACAAAGCAATTTGCCTTACCGTTCCAATACTTTTGGAGGGGACTGTATGTGAAAATCCTTATTGTTCCAGACCTCCTGTAAGACCTTTTTCTCCACAAGCAGTGGGGTCACCCCTGCTATTTCCCCACAGCAGCGAGGGGAATAATATTTCATGTTGAAGTTGTCGAAGGCCAAGCATTAGGGATTCCTAAGCGGGAAAACATTCTCCATGAAGTAGCCCGGGAACCAACATTGAGCCAAGACCCGATTCCCATTTCAAAACAGCAGAGACGCTTAGAACACTTCGATGCGAAACGAGGCCTGCGTGGGTTTGCACAAAGTCTGTACGTATATCAGTGTCCTAACACGGCACTTTGGCCACCGTATTAAAATCAAATAACATGCGTTTTACTCCAACAGTTTCGCGGAGCAGTGAGAACAAGACCTTTCTGGGTTGTGTGAACTACAGCACATATCATTTTAACTATGCACACAGCACACACAATGTTATGGATGCACTTCGACAGTTTGCGCAACAACGCTCACGGGACCTAACTGGGCCTTGGAGAGAAACGGACGTATGCAGCTACGCAGGTAGTGAGTCCACATTCCTGGACCTAAGTCTTCTTTCATTCGTGACTTACTAACCATGTCAAAACAAATGAAAATACATTACATTTGCACAACGGCAAACGCCCGAGGAGCAGTTTACCCATTTCCCGACTCCTCCGTCAGATGCGGCATCCCGTTTCAAAATGGCAAACCAAGAATGCGTAAAGAGCAGCCTATTCTCGATGTAGGGCATTACAGTCCCCAGCCGTGACACGCTAAAAAGGTGATGGGACGCTGACGGTGCCGACAGACGCGTGCAGGCGTGGCCGAGAGGCCACGTGGCCCCGCGGGTGACGGTGGCCAGGCGAAAGCAGTCAGAGATCAAAGGGGCCCTTGTCAGGTGGCGTCACTCGGCTCCCGTGATGAATCTCTCCTCGCGTCGTGACCGTTATAGAAGGCCGCTGTGTGTGACTTACGGCTGACGTCCGGGACAGGTACTTCATAACTCACACAGGCTATCAGGGCTGGACCCTCGAGAGGAATCAGTGCCAGAACATTGGAAACACATTGGAGGGAGGCCACAGGAGGCTACATAGGTCGGTGGGGGGGGCAGTCAGTTCCAAATGGCATACTGTTCCCTATATAATGCGGTGCCAGTATGAAAAGTAGGGCACTATGTCGAGAATAGGGTGCTGTTTTGGAAACAGTCCAGTACAGTCAGACACATATGTTGGAGCAGGAAAGGGTAGACGGTCCAGTCTGACGTGCCAAAGCCAGGGCAACAAACTTCCTCCGGGGCAGGCCGTCAGACACGAAGGCTCTTGGGAGCGCAGGAGGTATTGCAGACCTAAATCGATATAGGCCACACGCACTTACAGTCACACACATGTGCAGACGCAAATTCCTGCATGTTCCATTCATGCATACAAGTGTGTTCAGCTCACACACACACTGCCGTGCACCCATTCACACACTCCAAACACGCACAGACACAAACACACACACACTAACAAAACCAGACATCCCACTCAGACAGGCAGACCTGGAAATCTAATTGGTTAAAAATACCTATTGGTGAAAGTTGTCTACTCCGCTGCCATGAGAAGAAGTCTCGCTAGGAGATAATGTGATTAGTCTGCATGCTCCGGACAAATGGAATCTGCAGGGCAGACAGAGCCACACACACACACACACACACACACACACACACACACACACACACACACACACACACACACACACACACACACGTCAGCAGTCTGTCTGGTCGGTGGGGACAGGGTTGGGGGGGACCACAGGGACAGAAGAGCTGTGTTGTTCCTGTTACTCGAGCATCGTGGGTAAAGAATGTGGAAACTGGACTGTATGTCGGCGATAGGTGAGGCGCA